>BQNB010002148.1:0-128464 GCA_026074375.1 Tanacetum coccineum
AGCATTTAGACTTATATTGACAATGATCTTGTTTAATTGCTTGGTTTGGAACTAGTGAAAAATCGAGGACGATGAATTTATCCGTCAGGACATCCGTAGATTATTCTATGGGCACTTCTCATTCTATGATCCCAGTGTTGAAAAAAATAAAGGAAGTCAAACAGGTAGTTAAGAAAGAAAAAAAATACAAAAATATTAGGGATAGTTAGTGTACATATAAAAAATGGTGAAAACGGGACTTGTCGAAGCTATTGATTCTTTAGTTCCCCTTGACGAACACTTAGCTACTTTTCAAGGTTATTAGTCGAGGGGGATTAAGATTCTTGGTTTCTTGAGTGTTTACTTCATAACATTGCGTGAGGACACGGCAATATCTTAGTATGGGGGATTTTGGTATGTGCTTAATTACACATACCATTTTCTATCAAAAACGGACTTAAATGACTAAAAACGTACCAAAAATACATTGTATTTGTATGTTTTGCATTTGTATTGTGCAGGAAACGGATATTCAAGAAAAGGACAAAAAGAAAGCCAAAAACAACAAAACCGAGCACGGAATGGAAAAGACAAAGTCAAATCAAAGCCAAAGTCAGTCAAAGTCAAAAAGTCAACAGGAAAGTCAACCCCGACAAAGTCTAAAGTCAACCAAATGAAGAAAATACAACTTGAGGGACTAAAATTGCCAAACCTCAAGTTGTATTACGAAAATAAAAGACAAGGGCTGAAATTGCATACCGGGTGAAGTATAACTTTAGGGGCCAAAGTTGCCAACCTACCCAAAACCATTTTTCAAGCCCAACAAAACCACAGATACAACTCACGGGTGTCTAACCACCCTTTTACCCTACAAACTATTCAACACCCTGGATAAAACATTTCCCCCTCCTCCACTATCTCCCCCCAGCTTTATAATTGCCATGTTGGCAAAGAGATTGACTCCAAAGAAGCACAAATGAAATTGAAGGCGAGGATTTGTTTTAGAATCACCTCACACAAGAAGCACACTTGGTTTTTGCTCTCACAAAAGAAACACAGGCTGCGAGTCCAAGAGAAGAAGACTTCGGCTATAAATAGAGCCTTTTGTAAGCCTTTGAGGCAACTAGTTAATCTTAGAATATCTTAGCTTAATTTTCAATATCACTTAGCTTATTTCAGTTCTTAAAGTTATTTACAGCTTTTATTTTCAGCTTTGTAACACTTTCAAGTTTTAATGCAAATTGGAGGATTTAAGCCAATTTACAATTCAAAGTGTTAAGTTTCTTAATTGTGTTGTTTTGACAAAAAGCTCTCAACACAGCTTGTTTACAAGCTTGTTTACAAGCTGCTTTAATTAAGTAAATAGAAAAAAGTTAAGTAGTTAAAGAGAAAATCACTCTCAAATACAACCATCAAGTCTCAAAGCGTATTTATGGATGATAAGACCAGTTCTGAGATGGGGGGGGGGGGGGGGGGGGGGGTGGGGGGGGTGGGAGGGCTTATGACACCAACTAGCTTGTTTTTGCAAGCTAGCTTGTAGATTCTTTGGTTTAAGCCTGTTTTTTTTAGAGCAAGGGTGTTGTAAGTTTATCTTTTTCCTGGTTTTCTTATTACTGTAAAACTGCTTATTAGTGCTTAATCTTGACTAAAATCTGTTTAAAAAGTATTCTAATTTGTTAATTTAACATCTGTTTTAATAATTAGACCAAAATCAGCTTAATATAAAAAGAAAAATGATTTGTGAAAACTTTAAGGGGTATTTTGAACTAACAGTACTAACCCATAGTTAGTACTGCTAGTTCATTTTTTTTTGGATTTTAAAACTAGCAGTACTAACTTAAAGCTAGCAGTACTAACTCCAAGTTAGTACTGTTAGTTAAAAAACTGTTAGTACTGGTGGTTCATTTTAGCTTATCAGCTTATTATTTCTGCTTATTTAAGATTTTCTTAGCTTTTTAGAGTAGATTAAACCATTTTCCTTTACTGTCTTTAAGAGTAAGCTTATTTTCCTTTTCAAAGTATTTTCAATAGTGTATCAGTTTATAGCTTTTTAAGCTTATTTGCCATTGTAGTTTATTCTAGTTGCTCATAATCTTATTACTGAGTGCTTAATTAGGGTTATTAAATAATCAGTTTTAGCTATTTGGCTTATTTCTTCTTCATTGAACGTCTCGAGGGGTGCTAACCTCAACGTAACAGTGTAAGAAAAGAAATAAAAAAAAAAAAAAAAAAAAAAAAAATAAATAAAAAAAAAAGAAAAAAAAAAAAAAAAAAAAAAAAAAAAAAAAAAATAAAAAAAAATAGAAAAATAACAAAATATAAAACATAAAAAAGAAACAAAAAAAATCTAAAAAAAAACAAAAAAACATGACAACACAATTGACAACAAACCCCCATCACATCCCCTACGCCCAGAGCTAGTCCCAGCCCATCCGATCCCTCCCCCCGCACCCCCACACCACGACCCTCCTCCCACCCCCCCCCCCCCCGCGACACCCATCACCCTCCCCCTCCCTCCCCCACCCCCCCCCCACCCCCCCCCCCACCCCCATCCCCCCCCCCCCTAATCTCCCAGCACCCCCCCCCACCACCCACTCCCCCCCACACCGCCCGCACCACCCCCCTCCACCCACCACCGCCCCTCTCCCCCGCAGCCTCCACCCCTCCCACCCCCCCCCCGGCCCCCGCCCCCCCCCCACATCCCAACCCCCCCCCCCCCCCCCCACCACTCCCCACCCCCTCCTCCCCCCCCAGCCCACCCCCACCACCCCCCCGCCCCGCCCTCCACCAAACCCACAAGGCCCTCCGCCCCCACATCCCCCCACCCCTTCTCCCCCCCCCCCCAATCTACTCCGCCCCCAGCCCCCTCCCACCGCCCCAACCCACCTCCCAACCCCCCACAACCACAGCCCCCCCTCCCCCTCCCCCCCCCCCCCTACTACCCACCCCTCCCCCCCACCCCCCCCTCCCCCCGCCGCCCCCCCCCCTCCCCCTCCACGCGCCCCCCCCCCCCCCAGCCCCCCCCGCCCCCCCACGCCCCCACCCCCCCCCCCCCCACCTTACCACCCCCCCTCCACCCCCCCCACCCCCGCCCCCCCCCTACCCCCTCCCCGCTCCAACACCACCCCCCCCCCCCCCCATGCCCCGCCCCCCACCCCCCCCCCCCTGCCTCCCCCTCGCCCACCTCCCACCCCCCCTGCTCGCCAAGACACCCCACCACCCTTCGCCCCCTCACACCACCCCCCCCCGCCCCACCCACCACACCCGACCCCCCCTCCTCCCCGACCCACCCCACCCCCCCGCCACCCACCTCCCCCTCCCCCCACCCCCTACAGACGCCATCACCCCCCCCTCCCCCCCCCCCCCCCCCCTCCCCCCCCCCCCCCCATCCCCCCCCCACCCCTACAGCCCCTCGCCCCTCCATCCACCCCCCCCCCACGCACTCCCCCCCGGTCCCCCCCAGGCTCTCCCCCCCGCCCCCCGCCCGCACCCATCCCCCCTCCCCCCCCCTCCACCCCCCACCGCCTCACTATCCACCCTACCTCACAACCCCAGCGTCCATCCCCTCCCTCCCACCCACAGCCCACCAACGAACCCCCTCCCCACCGCGTAGCCCCCCCCAGTTCACACCCACCCCTCCCCCACCAACCCCCAACCACCCCCCCCCCCCCCTCGTCCCAGCTCTCCCCGCCCCCTCACACACCCCCCCTCCCCCCATCCCCACCCCCCAACACTCCCCCCCCTCCTCCCCCACCTCCCCCTCCCCCCTCGGACGCCCTCCACCCCCCGTACCACCCCAACCCTCACGCCTACCACCCAACCAGTTACTCCTACCACCCACCCGAACTACCTAACTAACCCCCACTAAAGACCATGAAGAACGTACCACGCAACGCGATAAAACAATCAACAAAAATCTCAATAGCATATATATGCCCAACGCATCATTCGCTAACAAAACGCTTAATATACGAATAGCGTCAAACAGATTCAAGCGCTACTAATAAGACATCGAATCAACGTAAAGTACCGTTTAATAAAACACCCCATCACTTATAAGGCTGCTCTAGGCTTACTTCCATGCATCACCTTTTTTCGTGCAATTGCTATTAGTGATAGTACCAAAATCCATTTCCTATAGTCAAATACAAACATCGAGATCAATATCGTCTTACGAAATTACCATTCCCAGCCAACGAAGGGACATAACACCCGAGACAACCCTATAACTGCATCTCCGGTATCTATTGAGCCTCCGTATACTGAACCTTGTTGTGTATTTACATTTATAAGTTATAATAAATTAGGGTGAGAAGAAGCGAGCCAATCCCAATCTAGAGTAAAGTAGTGAGTTCTCCTGGTGAGGTGTATAGGTTAGACTATCAAGTAAGAGGCCCATTTATTCTTTGGGACGTCAGATCAAGATTAAGGGATGGACCAGGCAGGTTCAAGATGTAGCACAGCTCTTACTAGTGATAGGCTTCACAACTCTACTCTGCTCAAGTTTACAAGTGGGAATAAGATCACTTTCCACCGTCTTCACACCACTAATGAGTATAGCTTGTTCGTCTACAGTCGTATCGTCACCCATAAGAAGTTCTTCAGGAATTGGTGAGACCGAAACGGCTTACCAGTCTGGTGTCGGTCACGTCCAAGCCTATATTTTGCTGAAGCAGACCGTCCCTTTGAGGACTGGGGGCAAGATGCCATGTAGACTGACCACCCGATTGTTGGCATGTAGGGTGGAGGAGGAGGTGGTGATTAGACGACCCAGAAGCGGCCAAAGCTCCTGAAGTTCCAGAGGGACCGTCTGTGGTGTGGAAGGAGGGTGAATGGATGAGTGGAGAGCCAGATGGTGTTTAGGTGAGGGGGGGGTTGATGTGTGAGGCAAAGGTATTGAAGGAGGGGGGTGTCCATGTCTCTTTTCCTCTTTTTCCTTGCTTCTGCCAAGTCTGAACAGGAGCTGGTCTCTGTTATCTGGTCATAGAACTTCTCTAGAGCCTCGAAACAACGTCCATGGTGATCGTCATGAGTTTGGTAGGATTTGGATTCCCACATTCGGTTATGAAGAATTTCTTTTATATCAGCTTCTGGCAGATCTCTAAAGCGTTCCCTGAGTGGTGCGTGCATGGCCCAGTCAATAGCATCCGTGACTATTTCATCCACAGCTTTGCTCACTTGATTGGGAATATCTTGATTCTACAACCTGTACAGTCTGGACCCATGTTTGTCTAATCTTTCCTCCAGGGCTTGTACGCATCCCACCAAATCATCAATAATTTGTGTTCAGTTCTTCTAGGCGGTTGATTAAGATGGGAATCTGAAGAAACTTGTTTGTGGCTGAGGTGGTCGAGGAATGGTTGTCCATAATTGTGTATTGTTGTTGTTGACAGTTGCGTTGTGTGTCGTAAAGGCCCGATGCACAGTGGGAGAATCGGGTACAGACAACGTGATTCAATTACCGTTGAAGTCATAAGGAGGATAGCAGAGCCTAGTCTATGAATGATTGTGACGGACACCATTGATTCACTCTTATCGATGTGTACCTACTCATTATTGGCTTTTGGGGTTTAATCATTGTAAGAATGATCGCCAAGCTGAAGTCTTTTGGCTAATTGTTGTAAGAAGACAACGTCCCTGTAAGCTGCAGCTCCTCGGAATCAATGGATCGTCAACCGTCAGCTTAAGATTCCCTGTACGTTAGGGTATGCCCCAAAAAGTTTTGGCGGTAGAAACTCTTCATTCCATAGTTCACGTTGTGGTTACTTGTAAACGCCGTATGGGCTCAGCAATCTGGTGTTCAAGGTTTGGTCCTGCATGAACTCCAGGAGTTGTAGATCGAGACACTGTATCATTACCAGGTTTGGTCCACCTAGCCTTTATCTTGTATACCAGGGTTTGGTCCAGCCTGGCCTTCGTTTGGAGCACTATTTTTTACTACGGGAGGCACTTCCTCATCTGATTCCGTGTCACTTTCAGTCAAGCCCAGTTCAGCATACAGGGACGATGATTCGGTCATGAACCTGAGGTTTCAGTTGGTGCGGAGTACGTCTTTTTGAAAGAGTATTGTTCTGTTGGGCTCTTTTTTCTTTGGAGTTTTGAAGATTGAGTAGAAACCCGAGCAGCTTGCTCCAGGAATGACGAATTCCCTCCTTTTCCTTTTCCCTCAAACCTCTGGGAGTGTGGTGTGAAACTTCTCAGTATTAAGTTACCCTAAACACCACATGATGGGAAGAGGACCCCCGAGTTCACTCGTGAGCATCCTTCAGACTTTCTTTAATAGCCCTTTGCGTATCAGCTTCTAAGTCACCAAACCCACGTTCAGTCAATGGAAAACCCTCATCAACAAATTCATCAACCAACTGCTGAGAGCTTTTGAGAGTTCGCTTCTTTACCACCTTCCCAGCTTTAGCTCGTTTGGTTGGCGGTGTTGCTTCAGTGGTTTCCTTAGCCTTCTTTCGTTTCTTCTCCTTAGGCTTGGTTGGTGCTGGTTAGGTTTTCTTGTTTGCTTCATTAGTGTGCACGGGTTTAGCTTGCTTTTACCTTGGGTTTGTTATTTTGCAGTTTTTGGTGTAGGCGAGTCAGATCACTAACTTCTTCACCAGCAAGATATCTTTGATGCTTAGCTACTTTCTCCAGATAAGCATCGTAGTAATCTGCTCCTCGAATGTCATCAGTGATGAGCTCATTCGGAATAGGCATCCCAAAGACTTCCCTTTTGGTTCCCTTGGCACTAAATTTGAGATATCCCATAATAGGTTCTTCAGTAGGCAAATGAAGGGGAGACTCTGGTCTTGGATGGAACTTGTGCTTGCGTTGCAGGTGAAAGATAATCAGTTTAGTGAACCTCACACTTGGTATCACAATGAGAGTGGCTTTCTTCTTTCCCTGAGTAATGTGGTGCCAGATTCTTGTTGTCCTTCCGGTAAGAAAGAATGGATTGAGCGAATTCTTCCAACATCTTTCCTTCCGCATAATCAATATGACCCGATTGATGACGCCCCAAAGAATCTGCAACACTGGAGCTCTTGGCCTTTCAAACCCAGAAGTCTTTCCCGTAAGGCACATATTAATGATTGTCGTGAGTGCCCTCCATGGTTGAAACATGTCATTAGTAACGACATTCGATAAGTGTTTGACTTCTTTTGGATAACCCAGACCGTTGACAAAGTTGAAAAGAGTATCCTGAGTTGGAGGGGAAAGAAAAAGCCTTGTTGAGGGTATACTGGTTTATCTGAAGAGCATCTCTGAGTTGTCTTTTGTAATGTTGAACCATTGCTTCAACCAGTTGACACCTTGTAACCCCCTACGGCTCTTCATAAGCAAATAGGTATCCTCAGAACTATAGAATATAGATAGTTGGTATGTCGAAGAGCGGTAAATGCCACCCTGAAGAAGTTTGGTAATGCTTCAGAATGTTCCACAGCAATCTTGTAGATTGGGTTTGCTTAGTGACTATTTTCCAGTCATCCAATAACAGTTGCTATTACCTATTGGCAGTGGCACAATAGGGAAAAGTAACTGTTATCTGGATGCTAAAAAGTCACAAAGCAACCCAATCTACAAGATTGCGGTGGACATTCTAAAGCATACCAACTTCTTCAGAGCATTTACCGCCTCTTCGACAATACCCGCTATCTATATTTAATAGTTCTGGGATACTATTTGCTATGACAGAACCGACGGGGTTTACAAGTGTCAACTGGATAAGGAATGGTTCAACCTTACTAAAGACATTCTCAGAGATGCTCTTCAGATCACACCAGTCAACAACAATAAGGCTTTTTCTTCCCCTCCAACTCAGGATACTCTTATCAACTTTGTCAACGGTCTGGGTTATCTAAAAGAAGTCAAACACTTATCAAAAAAAATAAAAAAATAGAAGAAAAAAATGTCGTTACTACATGACATTTTCAACCATGGAGTGCACTCACAACAATCATTAATAAGTCCTTACGGTAAAGACCTTCTGGGTTTGAAAGCCAAGAGCTCCAGTGTTGCAGATTCTTTGGGCGTCATCATCCGCTCATATTGATTATGCGAAAGGATGTGGGCAGAATCACTCAATCCATTCATAACTTCACGCGGAAGACGAAAAAGAACTGGGCCCAAACAAAAAAAAACAAAAAAAAACATACTCAGAAAGAAGGAAAGGCCCCCCCCCCCCCCCACCCCCCCCCCCCCCCCCCCCCCCCCACACTCTCATTGTGATACCAAGTGTGAGGTTCACTAAACTGATTATCTTTCACCTGCAACGCAAGCACAAGTTCCATCCAAGACCAGAGTCTCCCCTTCATTTGCCTACTGAAGAACCTATTCTGGGATATCTCAAATTTTAGTGCCAAAAGGGAACCAAAAGGGAAGTCTTTGGGATTGCCTATATCCTAAAAAAAAAAAAAAATAAAAAAAAAAAAATGAGCCTCATCACTGATGACATCGAGGAGCAATACTAACGAAGCTTATCTGGAGAAAGTAGCTAAGCATCAAAGATATCTTGCTGGTGAAGAAGTTAGTGATCCTTACTCTCTACACTAAAACCTGCAAAATCAACCCCTACCCAGTAAACCAACAAGCAAAACCCGTAGCCACCCTAAAGAAGCAACCAAGACAACCCTCAACCAGCACCAACCAAGCCTAAGGAGAAGAAACGAAAGAAGGCTAAGGAAACCACTGAAGCAACACCGCCAACCAAACGAGCTAAAGCTGGGAAGGTGGTAAAGAAGCGAACTCTCAAAAGCTCTCAGCAGTTGGTTGATGAATTTGTTGATGAGGGTATTCCATTGACTGAACGTGGGTTTAGTGACTTAGAAGCTGATACGCAAAGGGCTATTAAAGAAAGTCTGAAGGATGCTCACGGTGCACATCGGGGTCCTCTTCCACCTGTGGTGTTTAGGGAAACTGATACTGGAAAGTTTCAACCACTCCCAGAGGTAGAGGGAAAAGGAAAGGAGAAAGTCAGTACTGAGCAAGCTGCTCGGGTTCTACTCAATCTTCAAACTCCAAAGAAAAAGAGCCCAACAGAACAATACATCTTTCAAAGACGTACTTCCGCACCAACTGAACCCTCAGGTCATGACGAATCATCGTCCCTGTATGCTGAACTGGGCTTGACTGAAAGTGACACGGAATCAGATGAGGAAGTGCCTCCCGTAGTAAAAAATAGTGCTCCAGACGAAGGCCAGGCTGGACCAAACCCTGGTATACAAGATAAAGGCTAGGCTGGACCAAACCCTGGTAATGATACAGTGTCTCAGACTCTATCAACTCCTGGTGTTCATGCAGGACCAAACCTTGAACACACAGATGCTGAAGCCATTGGCGTTACAAGTCAACCACAACCGGGACAAATGGATGAAGAGTTCACCGCCACTGCATACCCTAACGTTCAGGAGAATCTTAAGCTGACGGTTGACGCCAGTGATTCCCGAGAGCCTGCCACTCTACGTGACGTTGGTCTTCTCCTACAACACTTAGTCCAAAGACTCTTCAGCTTTGGCGATCAATTCTTCAATGATAAACCCAAAAGCCAATAATGAGAAGACAACATCAGATACAGAAGCTGAATCAATGGTGTCCGTCACAATCCACATCAAGACAGTCTGCAACCCCTCCTATGACTTCACCGTAATTGATCTCAGTTCTGTTAACACCCGATTCTCCCACTGTGCATCGGCCTTTACCGACCACCACAACCGCAACTGCAACAACAACAACAACAATTATGACAACCATTCCTCTACCACCTCAGCCACAACAAGTTTCCTCAGATTCCATCTTACTCAACCGCCTAGAAGAACTCGAACAACATATTGCTGATTTGGTGGATGCGAACCAAGCCCTGGAGGAAAGATTAGACAAACATGGGTCCAGACTGTACAGGTTGGAGAATCAAGATATTCCCAATCAAGTAAGCAAAGCTGTGGATGAAATAGTCACGGATGCTGTTGACTGGGCCATGCACGCACCACTCAGGGAACGCTTCAAGATCTGCCAGAAGCCGATATGAAAGAATTTTTTTCCAACCGAATATGGGAACCAAAATCCAACCAAACACCCCAACGCCCCGTCATGAAGATCACATGACGTTGTACGAGGCTCTAGAGAAGTCTATGGCCCGAGATAACAGAGACCAGCTCCTGTCTGACTTGGCTGAAGCAAGGAAAAAGAAGAAAAAGAGACATGGCTCACCTAAAACACCATCTGGCTCTCCACCTCATCCTCCACCTCCTCCACCACCACCAGCAGGTCCCTCTGGAACCTGTCAGAGCCTCTAGGCTGCTTCAGGTCGTCTACAATCACCACCTCCTTCCATCCACCTCCATCCAACAATTCAGGGTGGTCAGTCTACAAGCACCGTTGCCCCCAGCTCCTCAAAGACGGTTGCTTCAGCAGAATATACGGCTTGGACGATGACCGACACCAGACTTAAGCCGTCGGTCTCACCAATTCCTGAAGAACTTCATATGGGTGACGATACGACTGCAGACGAACAAGCATACTCATCTAGTGGTGAAGACGTTGGACGTGATCATATTCCCACTGTAAACTTGAGGCAGAGTTGGTGGAAGCCTATCACTGAAGACCGACCTGCTACACCTGAACCTGCCTGGTCCATCCCATCATCTGATCTGACCGTCCCAACGAATAAATGGGCCTCTACTCTGAAGTCTACCTATACACCTCCACCAGAGAACTCACTACTTTCTCAGATTGGTGATTGGCTCGCTTCTTCTCACCCCTATTTATATACCAATAAATGTAAATACACAACAAGGATCAGAATCCGCGAGGCCAAAGAAACCGGAAGCAGTATAGGGTGTCTCCGGGTCGTTATGTCCCAACGAGGCTTGAATTGAAAATCGAAAGACGAATTGATACTCGATGTTTGAAAATGACAAGGAATGATTTGGTACTAACACTAATAAGCAAATGCACGAAAAGAGAAGCAAGGAAAGTAAAGCTAGAGCAGGCCTAAAAGCTGGAATGGTAAAAACACTTAAAACTTTTATACTAAGACACAAATAAGCTCAAATACGCTTAATACAAATTAAATAAGCTAAAATAACTCTAAATAAGCTATTTCAAAAAGCAAATAAACTAAATTAAGCAAGAAAAACTCAGCAGTACTAACAACAGTACTAACAGTTTTAACTACCAGTACTAACTTGGAGTTAGTACTGCTAGCGTTAAGTTAGTACTGCTAGCTTAAGGTTAGTACTGTTAGTTCAATGAAGCAAGAAAAGAAGGCAAATAAGCTAAAACAGATATTTAACTACCCCTAATAAGCATTCAGGCATAAGAATGAGCAACTAGAATGAACTACAATGGCAAATAAGCTAAAAAGCTACAAACTGATACACTATTGAAAATAATTTGAAAAGGAAAATAAGCTTACTCTTAAAGACAGTAAAGGAAAATGGTTTAATCTACTCTAAAAAGCTAAGGAAATCTTAAATAAGCAGAAATAATAAGCTGATAAGTTAAAATGAACCACCAGTACTAACAGTTTTAACTAACAGTACTAACTTGGAGTTAGTACTGGTAGCTTTAAGTTAGTACTGCTAGTTTTAAAATCCCAAAAAAATGAACTAGCAGTACTAACTATGGGTTAGTACTGTTAGTTCAAAATACCCCTTAAAGTTTTCACAAATCATTTTTCTTTTAATATTAAGCTGATTTGGTCCTAAATTATTAAAAACAGATTGTTAAATAACAAAATAGAATACTTATAAACAGATTTTAGTCAAGAATAAGCACTAATAAGCAGTTCTACAGTAAATAAGAAAAACAAAGAAAAGATAAACTACAACAACACCTTGCTCAAAACAGGGCTAAACCAAGAATCTACAAGCTCTAGCTTGCATAAAACCAGCTAGATGGTGTCATAAGCCCATCCAGAAACTGACTTATCATCCATAAAATAAGCTGTGTGGTATTTGTAGTGATTTGCTCTTTAACATATCTTAACCTTTTTTATATTTACTTAATTAAAGTAGCTTGTAAACAAGCTGTGTTGAGAGCTTTTTGAATACAAAACAACACAATTAAGAAACTTAACACTTTGAATTGTAAATTGGCTTAAATCCTCCAATTTGCATTAAAACTTGAAAGTGTTACAAAGCTGAATATAAAAGCTGTAAATAACTTTAAGAACTGAAATAAGCTAAGTGATATTGAAAATTAAGCTAAGATATTCTAAGATTAACTAGTTGCCTCTAAGGCTTACAAAAGGCTCTATTTATAGCCAAAGTCTTATTCTCTTGGACTTGCAGCCTGTGTTTCTTTTGTGAGAGCAAAAACCAAGCGTGCTTCTTGTGTGAGGTGATTTTAAAACAAATCCCAGCCTTTAATTTCATTTGTGCTTCTTTGGAGTCAATCTCTGCCATCGAATATACTTGGGAATGGAGAGGGATTACCAACATGGCACTTATACAGCTGGGGGGGGGGGGTAGAGAGTGTGTTGAAAAGATTTAGCTAGGGGTTGAGTGTTTTTGCAGGTAGAACCACGGCCCGTATCGCGTCTCGCTACTCACAATCCTCCCAGCCAGTATGGGGACGACATCCCTAGCATACTAGGTTATTGCTGCGGGAAAGATGGCTTTTGGGTAAGTTGGCAGTTTTGTCCCCTCAAGTTATATAACTTCATTGCAAACTTTTCCCGGTTTGCAATTCCGACCCTTGTCTTTTTTTTTTGTAATACAACTTGAGGTTTGGCAGTTTTAGCCCCTCAAGTTGTATTTTCTTCATGAGACTGACTTTTGACTTTGACTGATTTTGGCTTCGGATTGACTCTGTCTTTTCCATCCCGTGCTTGGTTTAGGTTTTTGGCTTTCTTTTTGAATATCTGTTTCCTGCACAATACTAAAGCAAACATACAAATATAATGTATTTTTGGTACGTTTTTAGTCTTTTAAGTCCGTTTTTAATGGAAAATGGTATGTGTAATTAAACACATACCAAAATCCCCCATACTAAGGTATTGCCGTGTCCTCACGCAATGTTATGAAGTAAACACTCAAGAAACCAAGAATCTTAATCCCCCTCGACTAATTACCTCGAAAAGTAGCTAAGTGTTCGTCAAGGGGAACTAAAGAATCAATAGCTTCGACAAGTCCCGTTTTCACCATTTTTTTATATGTACACTAACTATCCCTAATATTTTTGGATTTTCCTTTCTTTTTCTTTTCTTAACAACCTGTTTGACTTCCTTTATTTTATCACATTGGGATCATAGAATGAGAAGCGCCCATAGAATAATCTACGGATGTCCTGACGGATAAATTCATCGTCCCCGATTTTTCACTAGACCCAAACCAAGCAATTAAACAAGATCATTTGTTAATATAAGTCTAAATGTTAAGCACTCATACTATACCCTGTGGAGCTTTTAACTCCCAACATGGATATATGATTTAAATGTGTGTACTCATTTCAACTCAACCATAGATCAACTTATTTCCATAGTCATAATTCAAGATGAATCATGACTAAAAGCAACAACTTATTAGGACCTTGTAACTTGATTTTAAAGAACGAAATTCAGCTGTAGAACTTTTTGCAACATCTTCATCATCATAATCATAAGTTCTTAAAGCTAGGAATGCGTTGCTTAGTTTGAACACCTACCTAGCCGCGTCCCTAGTAGGATATCACAACCAACGACCGGTGTTCTTAGTTTGAAAACCCACCCCGTTGCTAGCGTAGTGGGAAATCACATCAACACCTTCTTCCTAATATGGCTAAGGATAGGTGTCTTAGTTTGAACCCTCACCTAGACCTCGCTTCCTGGTGAGATATCACAACACACCAAATCCCTAGAAGTAAAGATGTCTTAGTTTGAACCCCACCGACGTGTTAGCGGAGTTGGATATCACGACCACATCTTTTAACTTCTCATAATACCAAAATTGTATTGCTTCATAGGCATAATTTTCAATATTCATGCATCTTTGCATTCATATTTCATTCATGCTTCTTTGGCATTTTAACTTTCAAATCACTAGAACAGAAAAACCTCGCTTTAAAGAATCAAGTTACAAATTTGAAGCTTTTTCTAAAAACATCGATTGACTTAGTTGAATTGAAATGAGCACGTATGATTAGGTGGATTAGAAGCTAATGGGAGAAAAAGCCACAAGTTACTCATATAAGTTTTAGAAGAATCTTGCTCAGCACATAAACTTATATTTAACTCTATCACTTCTTGTTCTTCACCTTATTAAAATTCGAAGCAATAGAATTCGTGAAAGCTTAGCCTACAATTGAGGAACTAGCTAGGGCTCAACACGCCCGATCGAGTCAAAAATTATTCTCATTCTACCCATTAGGAAAGTCGAAACTGTGACAAAAACACTTATTTTATTTTTGAAAATTTTTAAATTTTTTCATTTTTTTGGTATTTTTGCAAAAAATTGGTGGTAAAAACGGGATTACATGATAACAACGGCTGCAGGCAGAATCAAATCGAAGATCCCCCCATACTAGAACTAAACATCGTCCTCGATGTTTTGAAAGGGGCACCTACGTAAAAATCAAAGGCGTTTAAGAATGTGTCCAAAAGATAAAACGTTAGTCGATTAGATTTGGATACTGGATTCCCAAAATGAAGCTGAGGATGAAAGACAAAACTGAGAGCACCAGAGTCTTCACAATCCGGGAAATCCTGGACAATTAACAACACAAACACGAAACACGGGTAATAGAAGAGGCGAGCCTCCACACAACAAGAAAACACTTATTCATTTTTACACAATACTACGATAAGCATGGGGTGCGCCCCCCCCCCCCCACCCCTCCCACGAAGCGCTTGTTTAAGGTCGCTTATGGCTTGACGCCGCACTATGAATTTATGGCTCATGGGAATGTCAGAGATCTGGAACTACCAATTGTGGTACGTCCCCTCCAAAGTAGTGTTTTAAACGGTGACCATTTACTTTGAAATTTGGCCCGGAGTTTTGGGATAACTCGACAGTGCCATATGGAAAAACTTGGGTTACAGTGAATGGTCCATTCCAGCGGGTCTTAAGCTTGCCCGAGAAAATCTTCAATCTAGAGTTAAAGAGGAGGACTCAATCACCGATGTTGAAAACACGGTTTTTGATCTTGGAGTCATGGCTTCTCTTTGTTTTCTCCTTGTAAATTAAAGAATTCTCGTAGGCATGATCACGGAGTTCATTAAGTTCATTAAGTTGAACTTTCCTGTGATCACCCGCGGTTCTGATATCAAAGTTTGTATGCTTAAGGGCCCAGTAAGCTTTATGCTCGAGCTCAATCGGAAGATGACATGCCTTCCCGTACACTAACTTGTATGGAGTACACCCGATGGGTGTTTTGTAAGCTGTGCGGAAAGCCCAAAGTGCGTCATCTAATTTATCCGACCAAGAGGCACGATTTTCGCCCATGGTCCTTTCAAGAATTCGTTTCAAACCACGATTGGATACCTCAACTTGTCCACTTGTTTGTGGATGATACGCGGTGGAGAGACGATGAGTGACTCCGTATTTAAGCATGACCTTTGCAAATTGGTCATTGTAAAAATGGGTTCCGCGATCGCTTATGATTGCACGAGGGACACCGAATCTGGCGAAGAGAGATTTAAGAAATTTGCAAACAACTCGGGCGTCATTGGTGGGGAGCGCTTTCGCTTCAACCCATTTCGACAAGTAATCGACGGCCACGAGTATATATTTGTTCCCTCTTGAAGACGGGAACGGCCCCATAAAATCAATGCCCCACATGTCAAAAATTTCGCAAACTTGGATAGAGTTTTGAGGCATCTCATCACGTTGCGAAATTTTGCCTTGACGTTGACAAATGTCACATCGGGTGACAAAGTCGTGGGCATCCTTGTAGATCGTGGGCCAATAGAAACCTGAATCGAAGATCTTTTTAGCGGTGTAATTGGCACCGTAGTGTCCCCCGGTGGGTCCACTGTGGCAAGCTTTGAGGATGTCAAAAGCTTCTTGCCCTGAAACACAACGCCTAATTACTTGGTCAGCACAGATCTTGAATAGAAAGGGGTCGTCCCAAAAGTAGTGTTTGACGTCTTTGAAAAACTTTCTTTTCTGCTGAGACGACATTCCTTTTATCACAAAATTCCCCGCATGGTAATTTGCAAAATCGGCAAACCATGGGGCATTATCATCACCACGAAAGGTAACCATCCCAAGTGTCTCGAGAGGAAACTGTGATATGTAATATCCCCCTTTTTCCCTCGAGCTCATTTTGATGGGGATTTTCAAGTCTAGAAAGGTGGTCTGCGGCGAGATTTTCTGCTCCTTTTTTATCACGGATAACGACATCAAATTCTTGGAGCAGCAAAATCCACCGGAGCAATCTTGGCTTAGCATCTTGCTTAGCAAGCAGGTACTTGAGAGCCGAATGGTCCGTATACACTATGCTTTTGGACAAGACAAGATATGGCCGGAATTTCTCGAAAGCATACACACGGCCCTTAATTCTTTTTCCATTGTAGTGTAATGTGCTTGAGCCTCGGTCATAGTTTTGCTTGCATAGTGTATCGGCTGGAAGTGCTTGGTCTTACGTTGCCCTAGGACTGCCCCAACAGCAAAATCACTTGCATCACACATGATTTCAAAGGGCAAGTCCCAATCGGGAGCAACTAGAATTGGAGCCTGTGTTAACTTACCATCTTAAGGGTATTCAAACGCTTCGATGCTTCCTTCGAGAAGATAAACGAGTTCTTTTTTAAGGAGGTGGGTCATAGGCCGGGCGATTTTGGAAAAATCCTGAATAAATCGTCGGTAGAATCCGGCGTGACCGAGAAAACTGCGAATACCCTTCACGGTAGTGGGATGAGGCAATTTTGCAATGACATCAACTTTTGATTTATCAACCTCAATCCCAGATTTAGAAATCTTATGGCCAAGGACTATTCCTTCCTTGACCATAAAGTGACATTTTTCCCAATAAAGCATAAGATTGTGTCTCACACCTTTTGGAGAAAAAAAAAAAAACATTTTTGGTCTAATGGAAAGGCAAGAGAGAAGGAATCACCGAAAACTGAGAAATCATCCCATGAAGACTTCCATGATTTTCACAATCATATCATTAAAGATGCAACCTACATCTTTGGAACAGTACCCGTGCAGTTGCATAACCCAAAAGGCATGCGACATAGCAAAGTCCGTAAGGGTAGGTGAAAGGTAGTCCTTCTCTTTGATCAAGTGGGTCAATGGATTTGGAAAGTAGCCGGAAATCCATCCAAAATGCAATTTAGTAACTCATTTCCGGCTAATCTTTCAAGCAACTGATCCATGAATGTATAGGAAATGGTCTTACGAGTTGCTCATTGGAGTTTCGTAATCGAAGCAAACTCCGCCATCCCTTTACCCAACCTAGTAGGGTATAAATCTTTCTTCATTTTTCACCACGATATGCCTCCCTTATTAGGGACCCAATGAAACCGGCTCACCCAGGGACTGTCAGAAGATAGTAAATTAACCCTTCATCAAGAAGTTTGATCACTTCTTGCTTTAATAACCTCATGGATTTTTGGTTAACCCTTCTCTGATGTTTGAACTACGGGTTGCATTTTTCCTCCATCAAAATCTTATGGGTGCAAAATTGTGGATCTATCCCCTTAATATCATAAATCTTCCAAGCTATGGCATGTTTGTGTGACTTAAGAACCTTGATCAGGGCGGTTTTATCCTCATCTTTTAAGTTTTTAGCGATTATGACGGGTAATTTGTCATCACCCTCCAAAAAATGCCATAATCAAGATGGGAAGGTAAGTCTTTTGAGTTCAAGTCGGGAGGAATCTTCACATGAAGATTTGACCTTTTCAGCACATTCATTTCACAAACTGGGTGACGGATGGAGGATTTGGGTCACTATTGATCCACTTAACAATTCCTCAATGGTAAACAGTATCCCTCAAATCATAGATTCCGTCAACACCTGGTGGTATCGAATCATCATGTTCAAGAAATTTATCGATCTCTTCCATTAGAAAATCACTTCCTCCAAAGGGAGTGAAAGATGGAGAGCGAGAATCGATCATTAGGTCCGACGTAGAAGTGGGATTGCCACTTTCAAGAAATTTCCAAGTACTTCTTGAACACAAGTTCTGGACTATAGCTATGGGGCTGATTTAATCAACCGGTAACCGATTCAATGTTATTGTAGGAGAAAGTCTATATAATCACCAACTGATAAAGAGTCACGGATTGGATCATCGTGCCTAAGGTTCATTTTTTCACCGTTAAACATCGATCAAGGCACGTGCCGTCCTCAAGAAAGGTCTTCCTAAGATTAGGGGAACCCGAGGATCGGCAACGTAATCAACGACCACAAAATCGGCAGGAAAGAAGAACGTTCCAACTTTCACGAAAACACCTCGCGATGCCGTAGGAAGTAGAAATCGTTCCGTCGGGCAAGTTCAAGTATCATTCGGGTTTTGGTCAAAGCTGGGAGACTTAGTTCTTTCCAAATGGAGAGAGGCATTAGGTTGATGCTTGCACCGAGATCGGCCAAGGCTAAGCATTCATTCATCTCCGGAAAATCACACGGTATAAGAAATCTGCCGGGGTCTCCAAGTTTCTCGGGAAACTTTTTTAGGATAACCGCCGAGCAATTCTCGTTTACCGGTGTCTTTGTCAACTCAATCATCTTATCCTTGTCATTGAGGAGCTTTCTAAACATTGGTGCAAATTTGGGCATGTGTAGGAGAGCGTCCGCGAAACTTAGCTCAAAATGGAGATTCCGAAAAATCTCCATAAATTTTGAAGCTAGAAGATTGTCTTTTTCACGGAGCTTTTCTTTGTTGGCCCTTGAAGGATAAGGCAAGGTTGGTTTAGTCTTTGAAGCAACAACGGGCTCACCAATTTGGTCATTAGTTTGGACCACTAGAGGTTGGATGTTTTCGGTGCTTGGTTGCACCGTATCCTTTGTCACCTCGGGTTCATTTTCCTTCTCTTTAGGAGGAGAAGAAATTTGAGGTCCATTATAGGAAACACCGCTTCGGGTAGTGATTGCTTTCACATCACCTTTCGGGTTAGCAATGGTGTTGCTTGGAAGAGAACCCGAACCCGAAGTAGAAGCGGTATTACTATTCACGAATTTGGTGATTAAGTCCGTTATATTTGCCATTTGATTTTGCATATTTTGCATAACCGCGTCATTAGCTTTGACGTAGTTATCAAAATCGGGCTTAGACACACCTGATGGTAGTGGAACTGGAGCTTGGTAAGCTGGAGCTTGAAAAGTCGGGGGTTGATTAATCTGGGGTTGGTAAACTTGTCCTTGATTGAAATTATTACCCCGATTTTGGTTAAAATTGTTCCCCCGATTTTGGTTGAAATTGATCCCCCGATTTTGGTTGTTTTGATGGTTTTGCATAGGAGGAAAACCGGGAGGTCGAATTTGGTTAGCAACCATCTGAGGTCGGTAACTGGCATTCCCTTGGTTGTAGTTAACTGCGGCGGCTTGTGACACGTATTCTTGGATATTGTCACGATAAATGTTGCCATCGGTGGCTGGACAATTTTGGTAAGAATGACCACCCCCGCAAGTTACACAACTTTGCTCGACTGCTTTTACAGGAGCGGGAGCTGGAGTTTGGTTTTTCTTATCGAGAATCAATGCTCTAACCATATCTTTCAGCTCAGCCACATCGGATGAAACTGATGGGGTGGAAATGCTCGTACTCACTTTGGAAACAATGGCCTTGCTTCGTGATTGACGAACTTTGGACTTGCTCCTCGAGATTTTAGGCATTCTCGAGGCATTTTATCCCAGACAAGTTACCACCCGAGCGGAGTTCAATAAATAGATCATTCGAATTAGGGAATTATAGAATGTATCGAGTTTGATGCAAATTCTGAAAACCCATTATGCTAGCATCACCATAAGAAAGATCCATGAATCAGTCCCATGCTCGTCATACTTTCATCAAATTTTTGTGAAAACGTTGTGATAATCATTTCGAAGATTTGTTGTTTTAGAGGGAAGGAAGAATTGTGTTATGAATTTCGAAACAAGATCTCCCATGTAAAGAATCGCTTAAGGGGGCTCTTTTTCAAGCCAAATCGGCCATGCTTCCCATCGAGGAAAATGGGAAAAGCAATAAGCTAACCGACGTATTCGGGGACGTTTTGGGAACTTCATCGTAAAGTGATCTTGTTGAAATATCGGATTGTGGGCATGTGGTCCTTCTTTAACATTCCAAAAAATTGCTTTTTTGAACAAGAATAAGTAACCAAGCTTGATCTCAAAGTTGTTCGCGGTAATTTCGGGAACAACGATTGCATCCTCGTAACCCTCGGTGGGTGCCTCGAGCAATTGAGCCATAGTACGATTATCGTCCATCGTAACTATGGGAGGATTGAAAATTTCTTGATTGTTATTTGGGTTCTCAAGATTTGGTGGTTCAACAGAAGTTTGTCGGACTTGCTGTTGTCGACGTTTACGGGCTTGAGAACGAGTGCGCATGCACAAAATAGAAATATAAAAAGAAAATTTACACTAATTTTTTGGTTTTTCAATGATTTATTCACAATGTATTTTACCACAGGTGAGCGGAGGAGTAGGAATAGCGCGAAGCTTATTTCTCCTTTCGGGTCGTAGTTCCTAGGAACAACCCTCCTTATACCCACTTTATAGCTTGTTTAACTTTTCAAGGTGAGCCGTATGTCGTAAGAGACACAAATGGCAAGTTTTTAAATCTTTTGTTCGATTTGGGAACCAACAAGTTCACCGGAAGTTATTATGATAATACCTCAATTGAGAATATTATATTTTGGTATTTTTACCAATTTGTGAATTTTATTTCTTTTTTAGTGAAAATGATTTTATATTTTTGGTATTTTCTATTGTTTTATATGAATAAATTATACTAATAAAAGAAAATGAAA
The DNA here is from genome assembly GCA_026074375.1 of Tanacetum coccineum. Taxonomy (NCBI): domain Eukaryota; kingdom Viridiplantae; phylum Streptophyta; class Magnoliopsida; order Asterales; family Asteraceae; genus Tanacetum; species Tanacetum coccineum. The sequence goes on from BQNB010002148.1 coordinate 20,856, forward strand.
AATATTTTTTTGTACTTTTTATGTTTTTATAAAGGAAATATTCACAGCTTTAAACACAAATTGTCAATACGTAGCGATAAACCTTTTCACAGCCTCCCCGGCAGCGGTGCCAAAATTTTGGCTCGCTTCTTCTCACCCCTATTTATATACCAATAAATGTAAATACACAACAAGGATCAGAATCCGCGAGGCCAAAGAAACCGGAAGCAGTATAGGGTGTCTCCGGGTCGTTATGTCCTAACGAGGCTTGAATTGAAAATCGAAAGACGAATTGATACTCGATGTTTGAAAATGACAAGGAATGATTTGGTACTAACACTAATAAGCAAATGCACGAAAAGAGAAGCAAGGAAAGTAAGCTAGAGCAGGAAGCTAAAAAGCTACAAACTGATACATTATTGAAAATACTTTGAAAAGGAAAATAAGCTTAAATAAGCTTACTCCTAAAAACAGTAAAGGAAAATGGTTTAATCTACTCTAAAAAGCTAAGGAAATCTTAAATAAGCAAAAATAATAAGCTGATAAGCTAAAATGAACCACCAGTACTAACAGTATTAACTAACAGTACTAACTTGGAGTTAGTACTGCTAGCTTTAAGTTAGTACTGTTAGTTCAATGAAACAAGAAATAAGCAAATAAGCTAAAACAGATATTTAGCTATCCCTAATAAGCACTCAGGCATAAGAATAAGCAACTGAAATAAACTAGAATTGCAAATAAGCTAAAAAGCTACAAACTGATACACTATTGAAGATACTTTGAAAAGGTAAATAAGTTAAAGTAAGTTCTACTAAAGGCAGTAGGGCAAAATGACTTAATCTACTCTAAAAAGCTAAGCAAATCTTAAATAAGCAGAAACAATAAGCTGATAAGCTAAAATGAACCACCAGTACTAACAGTTTTAACTACCAGTACTAACTTAGAGTTAGTACTGCTAGCTTTAAGTTAGTACTGCTAGCTTTAAAATGCTCCAAAAGTGAACTAGCAGTACTAACTATGGGTTAGTACTGCTAGTTGAAAATATCCCTTAAAGTTTTCAAAATTCATTTTTCTTTTTATACTGATTAAAAACAGATTATCCAACAACAAAATAAGACACTTAAGAGCAGACTTCAATCAAGAATAAGCACTTAAATAAGCTGAATCAATCTAACAGTTTTAACTCATAACTAACAGTGCTAACTAGGAAATGTGCATAAGTTACTTTTCAACTAACAACTAAGCAAGAAAAGCACTTAAACATTCTGATGAAGCACAAATAAGTAAACATAAGTAACAAATAAGTACTATAAGCAGTTCTACAGTTAATAAGGAAAACTAGAAAAAGAGAGACTTACAATACCCTTGCTCAATACAGGGTCAAACAATGAATCTACAAGCTCTAGCTTGCATAAAACAAGCTAGTAGTGTCCATAAGCCCATCCAGAACTGGCTTATCATCCATAAAGTAAGTTGTGGTGTATTTGAAAGTGATTTTTGTGATTATCTCTTAACTACTTAACTTTTTAATCTTACTTAATGAAAACAGCTTATAAGTAAGCTGTGTTGAGAGCTTTTTGAACACAAAACAATACAATTGAGAAACTTAGCACTTGGAATTGTAAATTGACTTAAAACTCAAATTTTGCATTAAAACTTGAAAGTGTTACAAAGCTAAAAGTAAAAGCTGTAAATGACTTTAAAAGAACTGAAAATAAGCTAAGTTACATTAAAAACTAAAAACTAACTAGTTACTCACTCACTAACTCGCTACAAAGTTTACAAAAGAATCTATTTATAGCCGAAGCCTTCTTCTCTTGGACTTCTTTCTTCTGTGTTTCTTTGTAGAGACAAAAACAAAGTGTGCTTGTTGTGTGAGGAGATTTTAAAACAAATCTCAGCCTTCAATTTCGTTTGTGCTTCTTTGGAATCAATCTCAGCCATTGACAATACTTGGGAATGGTGAGGGATTGGCAACATGGCCTTTATACAACTGGGGGGGTAGTAGGGTGGATAAAATGATTTTGGCTAGGGTGTTGAGTAGTTTTGCAGGGAGAAGGTATGGGACGACATGTCCAAGTTGCCTAGTTGTACCTGGGTTTTGTTTTGGGCGGGAAGAAAGAAGTTTGGGTAGGTTGGCAGCTTTGGCCCCTCCTTAATTATAACTTTGTTGTGATTTTTGCCCTTTTGTGATATAACTTTAGGGGTTTGGCATAAATGGCCCCTAAAGTTATACTTCACCCTCAATTTTCGATTTTAGCCCTTGTTTTTTTGTAACACATCTTAAGGCTTGGCGATTTTAGTCCCTCAAGTTGTATTGTCTTCATGTGGCTGACTTTGGCTTTGGATTGACTTTGTCTTTCCCATCCCGTGGGATCAGGATTTGTCTTTTGTTCCTTTTCTTGAATATCCGTTCCTGCACAATTCAAATGCAAAACATACAAATACAATGTATTTTTGGTACGTTCATAGTCATTTAAGTCCGTTTTTAATGGAAAATGGTATGTGTAATTAAGCACATACCAAAATCTCCCATACTAGGATATTGCCGTGTCCTCACGCAATGTTATGAAGTAAACACTCAAGAAACCAAGAATCTTAATCCCCCTCGACTAATAACCTCGAAAAGTAGCTAAGTGTTCGTCAAGGGGAACTAAAGAATCAATAGCTTCGACAAGTCCCGTTTTCACCATTTTTTTATATGTACACTAACTGTCCCTAATATTTTTGGATTTTCCTTTATCTTTTATTAACTACCAAGTTTGACTTTCTTTATTTTATCAACACTGGGATCATAGAATGAGAAGCGCCCATAGAATAATCTACGGATGTCCGAATGGATAAATTCATCGTCCCCGATTTTTCACTTGTTCCAAACCAAGCAATTAAACATGATCATTTGTCAGTATAGTCTAAATGTTAAGCACTCATACTTATGACTTGTGAACTTTTAACTCCCAACATGGATATATGATTTAAATGTGTGCACGACTCAAAGCAACAACTTATTAGGACCTTGTAACTTGATTTTAAAGAGCGAAATTTTAACTGTAGAACTTTTTGCAACGTCTTCATCATTATAATCATAAGTTCTTAAAGCTAGGAATGCGTTGCTTAGTTTGAACACCTACCTAGGCCTCGCTCCCTAGTAGGATATCACAACCAAAGACCGGTGTTCTTAGTTTGAAAACCCACCCCGTTGCTAGCGTAGTGGGAAATCACATCAACACCTTCTTCCTAAAATGGCTAAGGATAGGTGTCTTAGTTTGAACCCCCACCTCGTGGTTAGCGGAGTGGGATATCACGACACATCTTTTACTTGTTCCATATAATCAAATGTATGCTTCATTGGCAAAATTTCAATATTCATGCATTTTTGCATTCATATTTCATTTATGCTTCTTTGGCATTTTAACTTTCGAATTACTAAGAACAGAAAAATCTCGCTTTAAAGAATCAAGTTACAAATTTGAAGCTTTTTCTAAAAACATTGATTGACTTAGTTGAACTGAATTGAGTACGTATGATTAGGTGGATTAGAAACTAATGGGAGAAAAAACCACAAGTTACTCATATAAGTTTCAGAAGAATCTTGCTTAGCACATAAACTTATATTTAACTCTATCACTTCTTGTTCTTCACCTTATTAAAATTCGAAGCAATAGAATTCGTGAAAGCTTAGCCTACAATTGAGGAACTAGCTAGGGTTCAACACGCCCGATCGAGTCAAAAATTATTCTCATTCTACCCATTAGGAAAGTCGAAACTGTGACAAAATACTTATTTTATTTTTGAAAATTTTTTAAAAGTTTCATTTTTTTGGTATTTTTTGGAAAAATTCGATGGTAAAAACGGGATTACATGATAACAACGGCTGCAGGCAAAATCAAATCGAAGATCCCCCCTACACTTTATAATCTTTTAAAGATATCCATATAATCCTAGTTTAGCATCCTGCTTGTAAATTCACACTATCATTTAATCGTTCTCGCAAATTTAAAAATCCCTAATAAAAAGGATCCGCGAATGCTGACCAAAAAACTTTCGTTATTAAATGGTTCAGGAACAAAAGCGTAGGGTCCAACATGCTCGAACGAGGTCAAAATTATTTCTCATCTACCCATTAGAAAGTCAAAACTGTGACAAAACACATATTTATTTTTGATTATTTTTTAATTTTAATTTTATTTATTGGTATTATTTGCAAAAAATTGGTGGTAAAAACGTGATTACCAATTGACAAACAACGGCTGCAGGCAAATCAAATAGAAGATCTCCCCCATACTAGAACAAAACATCAATCCTCGAATGTTTTAAAGGGGAACCTACGAAAATCAAGGCCGTTTATTAAGGTGCCAAAAGATAAAAACGTTAGTACGAGTTTATATTACGACATCATGGACCCAGTGATGCAATGCACAACCCTCCCCAGCTATTCAGGTTTCTCTTAATAGAACTTGTCTCATTTGTCACGGAGATACACACGACTACTATTGACTTTCTCACTCTGACTTAGTTAATATTGAATAGGTGACAGTCTGCTCCAGCCTCTGATTACTAAAAACCAAAAAGCACTAATCGAGTCTAGAGCTAAGAGATCCATGAATAAATCTCACTAGGACACATTCCATTACTAACACTTGTTGAACATCAATAAGTTCACAAGCTGTTAACAAGAGTCCTACGCATTATCCTTGAGATTTTGCCAGAACATCTGAGTGATACTTATGTATTCACAATGAAGATGGAAATCCTGCTTGAGCCAGCATCAAACAAGCTCTTGGTAGGTGACTTGCGAGATTCTATATGAATCGAACTTGTGTCAACTGGAAAGAAATGATGGTGCGATTCAATATGAATCAAACTTGTTCCAGGAAATGAATTGACGGCTTAATCAGAAAGATAGTAACTATCTGATTCACTCTTACTGTGTTGTCTGCTTTGAGACATTCCGGTAATGAGAACTAGCAAGCATGGTAAATCTAATACATCTGTGTTAGAAGATCCTACGCTTTGAGCTGGAAACCCTGTCAAGGAGATTCTTTGAATCTACCTGATCACAGGTATAATATTTACACTGTAAAACGGTCCTACAAAACCGAAGGTTAATCTAACCAAATCCGGACGAATGACAAAGTCATATTCGTCCACTTGCGTCCAATTTGTAAAACAAAGCATGTTTCCACCCCAATAATAGTAAATCAGTAAAACTGTAAAAAGTGTGGGGCTATGAACTCACCTCAAGTGAGTGATCTGATAATTTATATCAAGTGTGGGAATGCTTCACGATTATTCCCGAATGCAACCTAATTAAATATAGGTCGTATAAGTACCGAGTACTTATATTAATAACATAATATAATCTTATAGTTGTTACATCATGCTCATGCTGAAACTACAAAGACATTCTATAAGTATCAAGCTTCAAGAATCATGAAAGCTCAAGAATTAAAAGACAAAGACTTCCTTACAAACTCTGATATACAAGATCTTCCTTCAAAGATATCAAGTCTATCAAGGGAGATTGTTAGCAAGCTTTCAAGATGATGCAAAGTGTGAGCATGTTGGTCAAGACACAAGATCGCAAGGTGGCAAAGACTATCAAGATGGACGGATAAAGATTTAAAGATCTCGGATGGAAAAGACAATGACAAAGGCTCAAGATCAAAGATCACAAAGCATGAAGGAACAAGCCTACAACATAGATAGAGACAAAGATCACAAGATCTTAACGACAAAAGCAATCTCATTGATCTCACAAAGGAGTGTCACAATGAACTCACTTCGGGGGAGATTGTTAGCCTCAAAATATTGAGTCGAACAATGGAAGTTCGTTCATAACTATATTAGGTCTCGGTCACTAAATTAATATACGTTGTAATAGGCTAGACGGGTAAACGGGCTCTTATTTGTAATCTAATCGGTCACGTGTATCGGACGAAAGCCCAAGTAAACCCGAGCCTGGCCCGTAGAATTACTAAAGGCATGCAAGCCTTTTAGTCTTAACTATAAAGATCTTGATGATGTTTTTTTAAGGTTTTCATGGGTTAAACGATTCGATCAATGGGTATATGTGTCTTTATTGAGCGGTTACTCAACCAAAAAAGGTATAAGTTTGAGTTTGTGATTCAGAATACAAAGAAGCAGGTTGAATTGTGTTAGTGATTCGATTGACATAAACAAAAGGAACTAATTGAACTAAGTTCAAGATTTAGTGGCTGAGGTTTGTGTCAAAGGAGAAATGAGGCATGAGATTATCTGAGTATGATTAGGGTTATGAGTTTAGATGGTCTTATATACCCTAAGAATTAGGGTGAGATTGGTGGATTGGGTTACTATGAAATGGACCGGTTATAGTTGTTTCAAAACTAGGCCGGTGATGATGTATAAACTTCATGAGCCAAAAGGTTTGAAATATAGTTGGGCTGGTGGTGTTAAACAATAACACGGGCTGTGTATGAAATTAAAGGGTGGGCCGAATAATTTTTAGTGTGATGGGCTGAATTATTTTTATTGGGCTCGTGTTTAATTTTATAGTGAGTCCGGTTGGATTAAAACGGGTACTAAAATGCTATCACGACAAGTTTGACTAGACAAATGTGGATTCGTTAAAGACAATTCAAAATACCATTTTTCCTAGTTTAACGACATTCGAACAACAACGCAACAAACACGATACATAACACTAAAACGATCCTTATAAGATTCACTAAAATGACAAACGGCTAAAGATTCAGATTACGATGACAAGTGATCACGGAGTTGATTTGGTATCCCTTATTTGAGATTGAAGTTGAATTTCACGAAGGCGTCTACTTATTTCATCATCGAGACTTCCTTCTATTTTCTACCCCTCTTCTTTAAACCTAATCTATCAATTAATGACTTGCTTGAACTTATACAGCTTATGATTAAGACTTGGATTATCTAGGTATTTCCTGATGTAAGGAGTTACATTGTAGTGCTCACGTGTTATAGCTATCACTTAAAGGAGTTACGTTGTAGTACTCAGTGTCACACGTAGATGTCGATGTGGATAATTTTAAGAGGTGGTGTACTTCTTATACTTTTCTGGTTGGGTATAGAGTACTTATAGATTTAATCTTGCACCGTTCTTCAATCAACAACAGTGCAAGCTTAAGTAACAAATTTGGGGGATTGAACTTCTTTTTCAAGTTTGGTATATCGGGTTTACTTCACCAAGTGATCACAACAATAGCTGACAGAATACGAGGTTGGTAAGTTAGCCAGAGAGTTTAAAGGTTGAGACGTAATCATCATTTCTCATGGGATATTATTGTGCTATTCCAAGACAATGGTACTTCACAGTCTAAGCAAAATTCTCAAAGTTCTTCAATGACATTCATATACAAGACCTTGATTTTACCAAGTTTTCTTGATTCTTGCTTCATCTCCTACTACGGTTTCTGAAGACAAGAGGGTAATGGTTCGTTTGGATTTCAAAATTTGTGCTAAAGACAAGAACTTCTTGAGTATATGGACGTACACGACAATGATGCTTCCGAGAGTTTGCAACCATCATGGGGGAAAATGTGTACATCCGAGACTTAGTTGACTTTGATGTTACTATGTCAACTTCAAGGGGGAAGTAGTGTAGACTACTTTACTTAGTATGGTTCATGAAGTATTCTGCATACGTGAGAAGAATTGTTGCTGATCTCTAGCATGTACCCCCGAACGGATATTCACCAAGACCGAATGTCATGATACAGTATAAGAAGCAGTATTAGTTGATGTAAGATGTACACATGTGAAGGATGAATCCTTTAAGGGATAAATTGCTCACACCCGGGACTTAGTTGACTTTGGTGTAGCAATTTACATCAGCACTATTCTGGAGGAAGAAAAGTAAATTTTTGGATCTTAATTGATTTTGGTGCTACGTTTTCGACTTTGAAAAAGGGATAAAGTGTGTACTTCAGGTATTGGATGATTCTTCTACAAAATTCCGCTGTGCACTTTAAATGTCAATGTTAGAAGATTGTTCGAGCTACATAATATTTCAAAATCTGTTCAAGATACGTGAGAAGAATTATTGCTGATTTCTCGCATGTACCCCCGAACGAATATTCACCAAGACCTAATGACAAGTAGCAGTAGTATATGGTGTGGCTTTTCTTATACAAATTTCTGTTGTGCACGTCAATGACATAAAGAAGATGGTTGAAGCTACATCAAAGTTTCAGAATTTGCTCAAGATAGGGATGTTGGTTTGGGGGAAGCTGATTCAGAAACTTCACCAAAAAGGAGTTTATGAAGAAAGCTAATAATGACTAGTTATGATAGTTATGTGTCACTATGACTATAAATACCCCCTCCATACTTCCATGGAAGGGTGAGGATTCATTTTGTATCTCATTAGGTGTGTTTCTTTCTCTCTCTAGAAAAAACACATCTTTCCATTTTCTCTCTTTAAATAAAATGGCTTCTTTCTTGTTTTATCCTCCTCGACCTCCGGATCGATCTTTGTTGGTGATATCTTATTACTTAACAAGTATCACTGACGTTCTGTAGCTTCAATTATCCTGTGAGAATTGCTGATCACATCTCAACCTTTAAACTCTTTGGCTAACTTACCAACCTCGTATTCTGTCGGCTATTATTGTGACCACTTGGTGAAGTAAACCTAATATACCAAACTTGAAAATGAAGTAGAATCCCTTAAATTTGTTACTTAATCTTGCACTGTTGTTGCTTGAAGAACGGTGCAAGATTAAATCTATAAGTACTCTATACTCAACCAGAAAAGTATAAGAAGTACATCACCTCTTGAAATTATCCACATTGACTTTTGCGTATGACACTAAGTACTACAACATAACTCCTTTAAGTGATAGTTATCCAGGTCTTCAACCAACCACCCCGACTGCTGGAAACTAGATAATCCAAGTCGTAATCATATTCCTTTTGTGCTCAAGCAAGTCATCAATCGATAGATTGGGTTTAAAGAAAAGGGGTAGAAAATAGAAGGAAGTCTCAATGATGAAATAAGTAGACACCTTCGTGAAACCCAACTTCAATCACAAATAAGGGATACCAAATCAACTTCGTGATCACTTGTCATCGTAATCTGAATCTTTAGCCGTTTGTCATTTTAGTGAATCTTATTCGGATCTTTTTTAGTGTTATGTATCGTATTTGTTGTGTTGTTGAAATTAATTAATGTTCACGGGATTTTACAAGTCTATGATTTAAACCGTAAAAAGAATCAACTTTTACGGGATTTTACTAAATCAAGAAAAAACCGTGAAAACGTAAAAAAATTGTTGATGGTGAAATTGTTGTTGAAATTGAAGTACGTGAGCTTTTGTTGACGATTAATGGGCTTACGAGGAAAAACAGTGCAAAACCGGTTAACTTGGAAGGGTTAAAGGTTAATTTATGAAAATAAGGACCAATGGTGCAAAACTGTTTCAAATATAGGGGTTACAAAAGCAACCAAGAACTAATGAGAATTGGACTTGAAGTATAAGGGCTGCATGTGTTAAAGTTGCATTTTAGTTTAATAAAAAAATTCCCTCCAATATTACGTCTTCCTCGTTTTTAAAAATTTGTAACATGGAACGAATGAAAATTAATTCTCGCGGACTCATACGGTGATCGTCGATTCAATGTGAATATACTACGATGATCGAAACGGGTCACGATCGCAATGATATAGGAAAAAAGTCCCGTGGTAAGCCGACACTCGAAACTAAAAAACCCAAAAATTACTTAAATAAGTAGATCGGTTCTTGCTAGCTTGTCTAGTTGTTCTGTTCCTACTAGCTTGTTAGTTGTTCGGTTCCTACTTGAAACAAGTTGTTCAGTTGTCATTGAAAATAAGTAGTTTGGTTGTCACTAGTTGTTCGGTTGACAAGTTGTTCGGTTCATGAATACAAACTGGGAGTCCGGTGTACTATCGTCCTTTTCTTCTTTCCGTCCTTGTCTTCCTCTTCTTCACCGTGTACCACCAAAAAATAAGCCACTCAAAATAAGCTTGAACAAGCTTTTAAAAGAAGAAAAAAGGTTACGCAAAAGTTGTTAAAGAAGAAGATAACGCAAATCCAAACCGTTACCAAAGAGATAAAACGTGTTTGCTTTAAAGAAACACAAAGCGTTTGTGATTTGTTTCTGTAACCCGCAGCCTTAATAAAACAAAAAAATAAAAAATAACACGTGACCCACTTATCTTTGTTGTATCAATAAAAAATAAAACAAGAAAGCCATGTGTAGAATAAGCTCAAAAAGCCAAAATTTCTAAACCACAAATAAGCCGTATCCAATAAGCTCAAATATGCCACAACGAATATACTCACAACAAAAACCACAAACACAACATACACAAATATAATACACCCCCGGTTAGCTCTTGATACCAATTATACAAAATAAGAAACACTAGCTAAACAAGATGATCCGGAGGTCGAGGAGGATTAAACAAGAACTTAGCCATATTATTTAGAGAGAGAGAAGGGAAATATGTGTATGTGTTTTAGAGAGAGAAAGATCACACACACACTTTGGTGAAATGATACAAATAAATCCTCACCCCTCCATGGAAGTATGGAGGGGGTATTTATAGATCAAGATAAGGGAAACTATTCTAACTTAACAATTCTAGTCTCTGCATGCCTTGCCTAATGATAAATAGTGTAATTCCATATTAGTCAACATATTTTAAGGCTAACAATCTTCTCCCAATATGTGGACATATGTAATTACTTACAATGTTCCTATCAAGTACAATTACAACACAATAAGGACTTCCTAAGTGATTCCAATGCTAAAGATGACATTTGTGACTTCCTATCTTGATACTTGTACTCCAGCTTGGATCTTATGTGTCTTTACTTGTTCTGGAACCATTATAGTATGCATGAGTTGGATTAACTTTCCCCCAATTCATGCAGCATGGTTTAAAATGCTTTCTTCATAGACACCTTTTTGGTAAAGTTTCCGAATCAGCTTCCCCCCCTCCCCCAAACCAACATCCATATCTTGAGCAGATTCTAAAACTTTGATGTAGCTAGAAAAAACTTCTCTTTGACATTTACGTGCATAGTGGAATTTTGTAGAAGTAGAAAACCACATCAAATACTACTGATACATGTCATTAGGTCTTGGTGAATATTCGTTCGGGGGTACATGCGAAGAATCAACAACAATTCTTCTCACGTATGCAAAATACTTCACAAACGATACTAAGCAAAGTAGTATACACTACTTCCCCTTGGAAGTTGACATAGTAACATCAAAGTCAACTAAGTCCCAGATGTACACGTTTTTCCCCCATGATGGTTTCAAACTCTCAGAAGCATCATTGACGTGTACGCACATATACTCAAGAAGTTCTTGTCTTAAGCAAACATCTTGAGAAACATTGAAGAACATTGAAGGATTTTGCTTAGACTATGAAGTACAATTGACGTTCTGTAGCTTCAATTATCCCGTGAGAATTGCTGATCACATCTCAACCTTTAAACTCTCTAGCTAACTTATCAACCTCATATTCTGTCGGCTATTGTTGTGACCACTTGGTGAAGTAAACCCGATATACCAAACTTGAAAATAAAGTAGAATCCCTTAAATTTGTTACTTAATCTTCCACTGTTGTTGCTTGAAGAACAGTGCAAGATTAAATCTATAAATACTCTATATTCAACCAGAAAAGTATAAGAAGTACATCACCTCTTAAAATTATCCACATCGACTTCTGCGTGTGACACTGAGTACTACAATGTAACTCCTTAAAGTGATAGTTATCCAGGTCTTTAACCAACTACCTCGACTGCTGGAAACTAGATAATCTAAGTCTTAATCATATTCCTTTTGTGCTCAAGCAAGTCATCAATCGATAGATTGGGTTTAAAGAAAATGGGTAGAAAATAAAAGGAAGTCTTGATGATGAAATAAGTAGACGCCTTCGTGAAACCCAACTTTAATCACAAATAAGGGATATCAAATCAACTCCGTGATCATTTGTCATCGTAATCTAAATCTTTAGCCGTTTGTCATTTTAGGATCTTTTTTAGTGTTATGTATCATGTTTGTTGTGTCGTTGAAATTAATTAATGTTCACGAGATTTTACAAGTTTATGATTTAAACCGTAAAAAGAATCAACTTTTACGGGATTTTACTAAATCAAGAAAAAACCATGAAAAAGTAAAAAATTGTTGATGGTGAAATCGTTGTTAAAATTGAAGTACGTGAGCTTTTGTTGACGATTAATGGGCTTACGAGGACAAACGGTGCAAAACCGGTTAACTTGGAAGGGTTAAAGGTTAATTTATGAAAATAAGGAACAACAGTGCAAAATTGTTTCAAATATGGGGGTTACAAAAGCAACCAAGGACTAATGAGAATTGGACTTGAAGTATAGGGGCTGCATGTGTCAAAGTTGCATTTTAGTTTAATAAAAAATTCCCTCCAATATTACGTCTTCCTCATTTTTAAAATCTGTAACATGGAACGAATGAAAATTAATTCTCGCGGACTCATACGGTGATCGTCGGTTCAATGTGAATATACTACGATGATCGAAACGAGTTCTCGATTGCAATTATATAGGAAAAAAATCCCGTAGTAAGCCGACACTCGAAACCAATAAACCCGAAAATTACTTAAACAAGTAGATCGGTTCCTGCTAGCTTGTCTAGTTTTTCGGTTCCTACTAGCTTGTTAGTTGTTCGGTTCCTACTTGAAACAAATTGTTCGGTTGTCATTCAAAATAAGTAGTTCGGTTGTCACTAGTTGTTCGGTTGACAAGTTGTTCGGTTCACAAGTTGTTCGGTTGACAAGTTATTCGGTTCATGAATACAAACTGCGAGTCCGGTGTACTATCTTCCTTTTCTTCTTTCCGTCCTTGTCCTCCTCTTCTTCACCGTGTACCACCAAAAAATAAGCCACTCAAAATAAGCTTAATAAGCTTTTAAAAAAAGAAACAAGGTCACGAAAAAGCTGTTAAAGAAAAAGATAACGCAAATCCAAACTGTTACCAAAGAGACAAAACGTGTTTTCTTTAAAGAAACACAAAGCGTTTGTGTTTTGTTTCTGTAAGCCGCAGCCTTAATAAAAAAAATAACACGTGACCCACTAATCTTTGTTGTATCAATAAAAAATAAAACAAGGTTATTGTTTAAACAATAAGAAAGAAATAGAGAAAAGAAACTAAGAAAGCCATGTGTAGAATAAGCTCAAAAAGCCGAAACTTTCTAAACAACAAATAAGCCGTATCCCATAAGCTCGAATATGTCACAACGAATAAGATCACAACAAAAACCACAAACACAACATACATGAATACAATACACCCCCGGTTAGCTCTTGATACCAATTGTACAAAATAAGAAATACTAGCTAAACAAGATGATCCGAATGTCAGGGAGGATTAAACAAGAACTTAGCCATATTATTTAGAGAGAGAAAAAGGAAGAATGTGTATGTGTTTTAGTGAGAGAAAGAACACATACACATACTTTGGTGAAATTATACAAATGAATCCTCACCCCTCCATGGAAGTATGGAAGGGGGATTTATAGGTCAAGACAAGAGAAACTATTCTAACTTAACAATTCTAGTCCCTGCATGTCTTGCCTAATGATAAAGTGTAATTCCATATTAGTCAACAAATTTTAAGGCTAACACTTTATCATGGTTACGGTCGGGAAAAAGTGTCTAGCAACTTGTAATTTAGACTTTATCTATTTGCTTCGTAATTTTTATTTAACAACAATTTACTTCTATTTCCTAATGAATAGCTGCTGGTTTTACGCGAATGAGGATGTGTACGAGCGTGCATGTCTATTCGGTCGTTACGGCCATGTATGCATGTCTCAGCTGCCTCGTTGGTTTATGACTTTTGGTGAAAGTTAGAAGGTCCCTACCCTATATTATTCTTCGTCCTAACCGTTGGTTAAATTCGAATAAGGATATGATCGAACACACATGTCTATTCCGTCGTTACAGCCATGTATGTGTGTTTCAGCTGCCTTGTTAGAGTGGTACTTCTGGTGAAAGATTGAAGAATGATCAACCCTAAGCCTTATCATACAAACCCATATTTACATTTATAAACTTGTTACTCCTTAGATTTAGCGGTGGAGATGTGTATCCTTGGCAAGCTTATGATAGATTACTCGTCATGACCGAGCAATTAAGCGAATTAGTTACATGTTACCACATAGATTAGTTGAGTGATTTGAGTGTTTTCATCTTCCTATTTCGCGAGGTGTTTGGCTGTGTACTTGTAATAGATCAAATAAATGCTTTAACGGAAAATATCCTTAGGGATACATTTTTATAAACTTCTAAAGGCTACTTGAGGATAAGTAGGATTCAAGTGGGAGGATATTTGATGACATCAAATAACGTCTATTTTATAGCATCATTTATCCCATGTAATTAACCCATTTTGTATAACTATTGCAAAGAATTGTTACTTAATCGTTTGTATTGAGAATTGTTGTAATTATGGAGTACTTGGTGAATATTAGCAAAAGGCGCGCATTCTGGAGCTTAAATGAATATATTTTGAAGATTAGTGTTCTGACAATCAATACGCCGTATCCATCAAGGAAGATACGACGTATATGTGCCTACACTCACCAAAGACCACGAAGGAAATATGATCAATACGCCGTATCCAGAGAAGACCAATACGGCATATTGGAGATATAGTATGTGAATATTCTGGAAGATATCAAACGTGGCCCTTACTCCAAGAAACCCCTAATACGCCGCATCGAACCCATTTGATACGCCGTATCGCAACGACTTCAGACCCTATAAATACAAAACTTAAAAATGAGTGTTAACTGTGCTAAATCATATTCTCGATACCTAAACCACAAAAGTCAATTATCAGAGGAGAAAAAGTGTAAAAGATGACTTGCAACGCATTCCAATTCATAGGAGACAACGTGTAATTTCTTATACTTTTGTAATTGTTCAGTTTTTGGTATCATTCGTTAACTCGGTTAGTTTACCTTGGCTAAGCCATTACTCTTGTATTAATTATGATGTTTGAAGGCTAATACCTTCGGGTATTAGCCATAATTATGAAGATCTGAATGTTTGGTTTTGTTTATATCAAGATTGCTTAATTTATCGTTGTATGCTTGTTTATGTTTATCAATTTATACTTGTTTACGTGCTTTTGTATGCGACCTATCATTTAACTGGATCTAGTGATACGTACCAAGTAATATAGATGTCGAGTAAGCTCTCCATATAGTAATTTATACACCTAGAATCATAAAATCACAATTATTGTCCTGCTAAATCCGTTCTAGGATACGCTTCTGGCTTAACTAGATATCGGATATTGCCTTTGGTTTATTGAATAAGTTGACTAGAAGGTGAGCCTAGATAATTCAACAAATAACGTTCTGATTCCTTTAAATAACGTTATAATTCAACAATCGCCGTTAAGCAGTAAGTGGGTAAAGTCTCTATGAACTAGGGTTTAACAAGATCACCATTGCTTTAATTCCTAAGATAGATTATAATCAGCAAATAAGGATGCTATATGTGGATGCTTTAATTGTGACAGAGTTAATGTGTCTAGGTCTTAGAGTGAAGTCCCGCCTAAGTCTAAGAATGATATGCCACCTCGAGATAAGTAATCAGTGTACTGAATAAGCAAACCAACTTCTAATCGGATTAATGATGGCTAATATAGTTTTCTATTATAAGGCTTGACCGCTCTTTTATCTTCTGTTAATTTGCTTGCGCGGGTTAAAGTGTCTTGAATTGATTGTAGTCACTACCAAACTCGTGTCAGTCTCTCAGGCTGAAACCCCCCCTTTTACCTATTAGAATTAGGATTAGAACTAACATAAGATTAGCATAGGTTTGACTTAGACTAGAATTAAGTTAGATTAGATAAACCAAAATATTAATAAATTGAGAGATTTAACCTCGCTTCTAGTGTATGACACCCTACTTACCATGAATCTACCACCGACCAGGTACACTGCCTGTTAAAGTGTTGTTTTTGGTTAAGTTGGAAAAATATAAATTTAAAACTTGAATCATAAAAATATACACCACACAACGACACATCAGGTGGTAACTTAGATCAATTTAGAACACAATAATACACACAAGCAGATAGACAAAAGATAGAAGAGCGGTCTAGCCAAATATAAGAAAATTGTATTAACCATGATTAATCTAATTAAAATGTTGGTTTGTTTATTTAGTGCAATGAGTGCTTATCTCGAGGTGGCATATCATCCCAAGATTTAGGCGGTACTTCTTCCTAAAACCTAGACACGTAGAATTCTTTCACAATTAAACGCATTCGCATAAATCAACCTATTTGCTGATTATAATCTATCTTAGGAGATTAATAATGGTGATCTTATTAAATCCTAGCTCATGGACACTTTACCCACTTACTGCTTAATGGAAATTTATATTCTAGTAGTCCACTAGGGGTGTCAAATGGGTTGACCCAATCTGACCCAAACCCGAACCCGAACTCGATAAGGCCTTATAGGGTCGGGTTGATTCGGGTCTAACTTAGCTTATCAGGTCAACCCGATAAACCCGATAAAATAATAGGGTCGGGTTAGGGTCTCAATTAGTTTGTTATCGGGTTATCGGGTCGACCCGCTAAGATACATAACCCATTAACAAATCTATAAATTTTGATCTTACTGCTCTTTTTTTGGTATTTAGACTAAAACGTGAGGACTTGTGCTTCTTTTAGCTTACTCCTATTGTTTTTACATGAGTTGCATTTAGTTTCTAAACTTTATAATTTTGCAACAAAAAAGATTAGAAATCACATCTTTCGTTACATAAACATGCTACTGTAATTTAGAAAAGAAGAAAGTTTTATCTCTTAATGTTTGTAATGACCTAAATGATTTACAGGTATGTTGGAGTTTTCATAAAGATTAAAGATAAACGTCTTATATTCTTCAAAAATTTTAATGAACTAATGAAATTTCCAAGTGATATTGGAACTAGCAGACTACGTAATGCATTCTGCCATATTGCTCGATTAACTTTTTGCTACTACCACTTCTTAAGCACAATGTTTATGTTTGAAGTATTGGACCATCTTTTAAATTTTCACTACTGCTAATTATTCCATTTATTTCTTTTCTTCATCAAACCATACGCAACTAAAACAGCTTGATCTTTTTTTTGCATAAAAATTATGCCAATCCGAATTGACCCTTTAACCAAACCCGATATAACCCGAACTTGATAGGACTCGAATCCTTATAGGGTCGGGTTGCGGGTCACATTCTTTTATTCAAAAACCCAATTTAACCCGACCCGATACACCCGATAACCCTACAACCCGACCCGATAACACCCCTATAGTCCACTGTCTAAGTCTTTACCAAAGGAATTAGTACGTTATTTGTTGATCCTAGGTCACCTGCTAGTCTAACTTGTTCACATAAACCAATGGTAAAGATAGGGCATTAATTGTGATCCTATTGTTCTAGATATATAAATCACTATATGGAGAGCCATCTTGACATCTAGCTAACTTGTTAGGTATCACTAGATCCAGTTGAATAATAGGTCGCATACAAAAGCACGTAAACAAGTATGAATTGATAAACATAAACAAGCAATTAACGATAAATTAAGCATTCAATATAAACAAACCAAACATTTAAATCTCCATAATCATGGCTAATACCCAAGGGTATTAGCCCTTAATCATCGTAATCAATACAAGAGTAATAGTCCACCTAAGGTAAACTAACCGAGTTAAATGAATGATACCAAACATCGAATGATTACTAGAGTATAGGAGATTACAAGGTGTTTCCAATGGAATTAATAGCTTTGCTTGACCTCTTCTGCTCTTCTTGTCTTCTGAAAATTGACTTTTATGGTTAGGGTATAAAAAATATGATCAAGCACACCTAAAACTCGTTTTTAGGTCTTCTATTTATAGTGTCTGGAATTAGGTCGATATGGCGTATCGGTTGAGGTGAATATGGCGTATTGGAGGTTTCTTGGAGTAGGGACCACGTTCAATATATTACAGAATACTTTATTACTATATCTTGCATACGTCATACAGAAGTCTTCTAGATACAGCGTATTGAGCTTGAATTGTTCGTGGTTTCTTGTGAAGTGCAGGCATGGATACGCCGTATCTTCCTTGATGGATACGGTGTATTGGATGTCATAACAGTATTCTTCATATTTCTTCGTTCAAGCTCCTGAATGCATGCCTTTTAGCTAATCTTCACAAAGTACTCAATAATTGCTGCAAATCTCAAATATAAACGATTAAGTAACAATTCTTGCAATAATTATACAAAATAGGTTATTTACATAGGATAAATGATGATATAAATGTGACGTTATTTGATGTCATCAAAAACCCCCCACTTGAATCCTACTTGTCATCAAGTATATAACAACCTAGAATTTTCATCAAATACAAAAATCAACCTATTTTACTATAATCACAATTATACGGGGAAATTTTCCGCTTTATTACATTACTTGCATTGCCAATATCTCAATATGCAATATGACTTGCATAACTAAAGTAGACGAGCTCACGCAACCTATCTATGTCAATCATATCTTCATATATGTCAAGCAAACATCATAACATGTCAAGTCAATATCATAATATCATTTTTACAAAGTACATTACTCATATAATGTACCATTTGCAACATTATATCAAGACGGGCTTTAAACCGTTATCGTATACCTCTAAACCCGAATTCCATGAAGAGTTAACATCTAAAATGAATGTACAAGCTACTAAAGCATATGTACAAGTAACATAACATCTCATTTGAAATATAAACTTCCTCCAAGTCAAAGTACAAGTCCTTAAAAGCTCAATGTACAAGTCATTAAGCATGACATCCAAAATAGCCGTTTTACCTCCGTTTTCCTAAGGAATTCCGTACAATCTATTAAGTACAAGTTAAAAGCAAGTAATGAACTTCATTTACATTCCATATTCATTCTCATTTCATAAGATTCCATGAAATCAAAACAAGAAACCCTAAACCGAGCTAGTTTCTAAACCATAACCCGTTTCTTGGTTTTTATCCGTTTTAAACCTAAACCATTAATCAAATAAGTTGTAAATACTTAATTTACAACATTACAAATCCTATTTCATCATTATAACATCATTATACATGAATTAAATCCTAGAAACCCTAAAACAAAACCCTAATCTAGTTCTAACCCTAAAACCTAAAACTAGGCCCTAGTTCAGAATCGGATCAGTCTATAAAACATAGGATCTGGGCAAATCAATAGGTTCTGGGTATTAAGTGAAAACACTAGGTTATAGCCCTATGTCTTGTGATCATTTTTTCGGTAGAAACAACCCGATTCGACATCTGATAAATTAGTTATAGCCGAAATGGCAAAGGTGCGCAGATTCTGCACACCTGTAGTAAATGGCTATTATCTCTAAATCTTTGTATAATAACCCTCAAATATGTAAAACTAAACGTTGTAGATGACTCAAATATCTAACAATGCTCACTGGTTTGAGCTTCAACGGAGTTACGGTTTGCAAATGACAACCATTTTACCAAGACTGATGTTGGCTGTCCAAAAACAGCCATGTATAAATCAAACCAAACACCCCTAAAACGTCTAGAACCACCTCCACCTTGCACCATATCCTTCCTTACTCAGCCCCTAGCCTCTCCACATCACCCCCCATGTGTCCTAACCTGGTTATCAAAGTTTCTTGGCCTCTAAGGGTCTTCAACACTATAAATAGGGGCACATACTCTTCATTTCAAATCATCCCCCACTTCCTCCTCTATAACCCATCATAGCAGCAATCCTTTGCTCAATATGTATTCTAAGAGATCTTAAGAAGTCCCAAGAACAGAAGTGAAGCAAAAGAAACCAAGAAAAGAAGCCCGGGAGTCGTTATTCTAGGCGTACGAAGCTAAAAGTCCCGATTTTGACCCGTTTCCAAGCTATAAGCTCAAACCCAGGTTCTATCAACTTCATACCTGCTACTACACCCTTATGATGTTCATATGATCATACATAAGCTCTTGTTAAAGTTTCATAACTCAATTCATGCTCATTTTCCATTTTGATCCAAAACCGTACACCCGAAACCCTAATTTCATGTTTTTCATAAAACTAAATGTTATAATGGCTAAATGTTGTTATAATCTATCCTAACATGCTTAATTAATGTTAAAATAACCACTTTATTGATTATTGAAGGAATTTGAACTTAAAACCCGCACGTTTACGTTTTGAAACCCTAATTTGACCCGTTTTGTTTCCTAGCTTAACGAATCATTATTTTAAACTTTTGTTATGTTAAACCTTCATATTTTAGCTTATATTAATAAGCTATAACCTTCAAATATCTTTTAGAATGTTAAAATAAGCTTGCATGATAATTCGGACTTGTTTTACAAAAGTATTCCATGCAAGGGGTATATATCGTAACTTTTAGAAACTTATAACTAAAAGGGCTGAAAATGTCATTTTATCAAAGTTATAACTATAGGGGTCTATTATGTCACTTTCTCAAGTAAAAGGTTTACTTTGTATATCTTTTAAACTTGAAGGACCAAACTCGTAAAAGTGCAAACTCCAAGGGTATATTTTGCCATTTTTCATTCTCAAGGGTCTAAAATGTAACATTTTGAAAAAGTATAAAAATGTATTCAAAACATTACAAGTCATAACTTTAATTAACGCTTGACGTGCTTAATATTTCTAGATATTGAATAAAACGCTTAAAACCGATTATGTTCTAACCATTATATCATTCATCATCAATGTGCCTTTATAAATCAGGTTCCGGATCTCTATTGTACCATAATACTAGGGAGCTTCATATTAAGGGATTTCATCTTGGTATTACGTTCTGACTGAGTTGTTGGGTTTACGATTTAAAGTGCCCTAGCTCCTCAAACGTTTACTGAATGACTTCTAAATTATGATGGCCCGAACGGTGATACAATAATTCCAAACTCTTCAATCAAACTCATAACTCTCTGAACCAAAGTTCTAAAGTACAATCTTACTAAGACTTGACATATTTACTCAGGTTATGTGACGTGGCTGTTTACTATCATTTTGCTATATCAACCTTTCCCGTTAAGATTGTGATAAGGTCGTCCGCTTTCATTTTGGAATATTTATTGCATCTACCTATCAGGTGAAGTTCATAACCTCGCCTTTACTTATTTACATGTTTTATAAACCCGCAAAGGGGATACATGCTTGTTACAAACTCTTTTATATACTCATAACAATGTGATTACTTTTCAAAGACTTAATGAGTTCATAACCTCACATACTTTTTAAACCCGTAATACCAGCTGTAAACCATGAATGCAAGTGTTTTCTAAACTATATGTTATCCTGATATATTATTGCCTAAGTACATATCTATTTGGGTAATATCTCCCAATATCTCCTTAATATCTACTTGGGTAATATCTCCCAATATCTCTTTAATATCTCTTTGGGTAATATCCCCCAATATCTCTTTAATATCTCTTTGGGTAATATCCCCCAATATCTCTTTAATATCTCTTTATGTGATTCATGAGTTTAGGGTAATAATACTGTTCTCCATGATAATTATCCCTGCAATACCAATATTTCCATTATAACTTGTATTCAACTATTACATATATCTCGTTGGGTAATATCTCTTTAATATCTCTTTGGGTAATATCTCCCAATATCTCTTTAATATATCTTTAGGTAATATCCCCCAATATCTCTTTAATGTCTCTTTATGTGATTCATGAATTTAAGGTAATAATACTGTTCTCCATGATAATACTGTTCTCCATGTTAATATTGTTCTCCATGATAATTATCCCTGCAATAGCAATATTTCCATTATGATAACTTGTATTCAACTATTACATATCAAACCTATGAATTTCACTCAACCTTTGTGTTGACCCTTCTTTTTATGCATGTTTATCCCAGGTAATTAAGCAACTTATGGCATGGAGTGGCATGGACTTGAAGATGGTTAAAACTTGTTATCATTCACATTATATGTAACTAGATTTTAGGACCTGCCTTTGTAAAACTCTGATTTTAAATTAATGATATCGTATCTTTTGAACAAACGTCTCTTTTGAGTCGTTTTCTATGATTATGATTGTTGTATCCATGAAGTAATACCCCAGATTAGCTTTCGCTGCTATATGTAAAAATGAGGGTGTTACAATTGTATCAGCCGTATGGTTATAGAGAACTTAGGTCAAAAAAAACCTAACTAAACCACATTACATTTCTTTTCTAGCCATCAAAGTCCTCCGTGCCACTACATTCCGGATCTGTATGTAAGGATACATAACTATTGTACTATATTATACCATAAATAACTTATGTTATTTACGACTAGGTTGTTAATAGAACGATGTCTTCTCCCAACCGCTCTACTTCCGATATTGAGGATGCTCTTTCCTCTATGAATATTCTTAACTATACTTCGGGCTCATCGGATTATTTCCCAGCGTCACGGAAGCAGTTCTTTTACCGCTTTCGGAAGATTTCTAGTGATGGAGATCCACCAACATTCTTACTTTTCTATAATAATCTATATTTAAAGGACGTGCAAGCATTTTATGCTAAAGAATCACCTATTTCACCACAAGATTCTATTACTCCACCAGCTATTTTAACTCCATCTCCGGTATTACCACCATCACTACTATTTAATCCCCGATATTTCTTTGTTCCTGAAGAACTATTACCACCTAAGAAGCAAATCCATTCTTCCTCAACTACGTTATCTAATTCATCTCAAAATAAAAACTTGTAATTTGGTATCACCATCTTTCTCAGTTTATACTCCTACCCCACCTTAAATATTTAAAATAAGAAAAAGTTCAATTAAGATGCATCTGAAACATCATGAGGAACAAATCGAAGATATTTTGAATTACTTAGATGAACTCTCTTTTCACCGCATTGAGAAAATGAAAGAAGGACCTATTAATGATAGAATGATCATACGAAGAAATACGAACTAAAGACCAAACTTAAGAGAATCCGTACTCATATTATCAAACTTCAAACGAAGCAGTTAGGGCTAAAGGATAAGATTGCCTTTGCTAACTACAGAATTTCCAATCTTGAAAAAATCATTGAGGAGATCCAAGCTCGTCACCAAACAGATCAGGAAGATCTTAGAGTCACCAACAACTCTTAGACTAATTATAGCTTTATCCTTAGCCATCTGATTGTGGTGATAAATAAAAACAGCTTGTTCCAAATCTTGATATGTATAGTAAAAAAAAGGCAAGTTTTGTTATTACAAAGGAATCCCGTTTTCGTACCGTATGTCTAGCTATTCTCTCTTCTTCACATCTCCACATTTGCATCACTATCTCATCTCATCATTATGAATCATAAAACCATAACCTCTAAGTGTCTTAGAAATTTAAAAATGATCAAGTACTCTTTAAGCATTTAAACATCACATTATCTTTAAAAACTATAGTTGTGATATCATTACGTTACTTGACTGTTCTATTTATGTGATAGAATGCCTCCCAAAAGGACGTCAACATCTGAAACACCAGCCATAACTTTAGCTGCCATCCAGCAACTCATTACTGATGGTATTACCGCCGCTCTGGAAGCACAAGCTGCTACCATGGCAAATGTCGACAATCCCAATAGGAACCTGGTCCTAGAGAAGTCCCAGTCTCAAACGGCCAAAAACCATCAAAGAGGTGCAGAGCCTCAACGAGAAACTCGCAGCCCTCAATAGGTTCTTATCTAAAAGCGCAGAGAAATCCTTACCTTTCTTCAAAACACTGATAGGTTGTCTCGAAAAAAATACTTCACATGGACAAGGGAAGCAGACAAGGTTATTGAGGAGATGAAAAGATACATAGAAAAGTTTCCCACTATCGTAGCACCTAAAGCGAGATAGAATCTAATCGTCTACCTCGCAGCCTCAAAAGAATGCATAATTGTAGTCTTAATGGCGAAGAGAGGAAAAGATCAGAGACCTATATATTTTGTAAGTATGGTACTGCAAGGAGCTGAGTTAAACTACCCAATTATGGAAAAGCTAGTAGTAGCCCTAATCCACGTCGCAAGATCACTGAAAAGATACTTTCAAGCACATAACATAACCGTCTTGACAAACAAGCACATAAGACTCCTGTTGTCAAAACCTGAGAAATTAGGACGGGTAGCCAGATGGGCCATAGAGCTTGGAGAGCACGAAATCAAGTTCAAACCCGAAAACGCAGTTAAGGCCCAAATCCTCGCAAGCTTCTTGGCAAAAACCAAAAAAGAAGATAAAGAAAATTGTTGGAAACACGAAAAGTGTCGGTCACTTCCAAAGTTGTAATAGTCTTAGCTCGTAGTTAGTATAAGGATTAGATTAGTAATCTAGTCCGGCCCAAGGCCCATGGGTGGCCCAACTCCAGCCCATGGCCGGCCTCTATGTAGTATAAATACCCCTCTCCTAGTCTTGGAGAGGGTTGGTTGTTCCATTTGTTACACACACTTTCATAATACATTCATCCATTTTCCATCATCTTTCTCTCTAACAATCCAACCCACATCTCACTTATTGTTCTTGGTTGATCTTAAGATTACTAGTATTCTACAATTGGTATCAAGAGCCATGGAGTGGTGTGTTTAGATTTTTGTGTTTGATTTGTGTTCAAAACCTTTACAAAGAGCAAATTAGTGATTAAAATTTTTTGGCTTAAAAACCTTAAAGTTTTCATTTTTATTGTTCCTATAGGGTTAGTAATACTAGTTGTACAAGAATTTTTGCTAAAAATCATTAAAAATCGTGTCTTTTTGAGTTTTGAAAATTTGGGTTTCGTAATAGTTAGATTCGAACTAGTGGACCGAACAAGGGAATCGAACGAGTCAATCGAACAAGACATTCGAACTAGTGAATCGAACGAGAGGTCCGAACGAGCTATTGCATAGTTTGAATCGAACGAGCTTCTTCAGTCTTAATCGAACGAGTAGCTTCTAGTTAGAATCGAACTAGCCGTTCGAACGAGAGGATCGAACTAGCCGTTCGAACGAGAGGATCGAACTAGCCGTTCGAACGAGAGGATCGAACCAGTGAAAAATTAATTCAAACTTAACAAACTCAATTTTAAATTATACGGTTATTTCTTTGACTTGTAAAATCCCGTGAAACAAACACTTGTCTTCCCGGTTTTGTCAAGAATTGTAAAATCCCGTATAGTTTTAATTCAAGACTCAACAATCACGTATCAAACACAATTTCTTTCTACCACCGATCGATCAAATTGTAATCTTTTGATATCACAATGACGTCTCTTGCTGATAAATCACTTCTCTCTGGAGGTGACAACAAACCACCGATGCTGGAAAAACACTTGTATGATTCATGGAAAAGCATAATGGAACTTTATATGATGAATAGACCACATGGAAGAATGATACTTGCATCTGTTGAAAAAGGACCACTTGTTTGGCCTTCAATCACTGAGGATGGAGTAACAAGGCTAAAGGAATATGTTGAGCTAACTCCAGCTGAAGCCATTCAAGCAGATTGCGACATCAAAGCAATTAACATCATTCTCCAAGGCCTACCAACCGAAATCTATGCTTTAGTGAGTCAACATCGTGTAGCAAAGGATCTTTGGGAGAAGATTAAACTGTTGATGCAAGGAACATCATTAACCAAACAAGAACGTGAGTGCAAGCTGTATGATGAATTTGATAAGTTCACTTACAAGAAAGGAGAGACGTTGCATGAGTATTACTTGAGGTTCACTCTGTTACTCAATGATATGAACATTTACAAGATGCCTTTGGAGCAGTTTCAAGTGAACACCAAGTTCTTAAACACTCTTCCTGATGAATGGAGCAAATTTGTCACTGATGTTAAACTGGTTAAAGATTTGCACACTACCAACGTTGATCAACTTCATGCTCATCTGCAACAACATGAACGACATGCAATTGAAGTTCGATTGATGCATGAACGCAACCCTGATCCTCTTGCTTTAGTTGCATCTCACCAATTAACTCAGCCTGCTTATCAATCTCATCTACACCATCACCCACAGTCTCTACCTCAACATCATGTTTCACCATATCAGCATTCACAACTTGTTACACCTTATCAACATCAACAATTCTCAACCAATCCATCAAATGGGTATCAATCCACCGTTCACCACAACGTTTATTCTCAACAACCATCAATCCCACAGTTGGAATATGCTCCCACAACCTATCAGCAGCAACAACCTGAGTTTTCCCAACCAGACTCCAGCCTAGTTGTTCCAGTGTTCCAGAAGGGGGATGATCCGATTGATGCAATTAATCACATGATGTCATTCTTGACTGCCTTGTAGTCACATCTCGTATCCCACTACCAAACAATCAAAAGCTAAGGACTTCGTCAAACCCTCGTCAACAAGCTACCATCTATGATGGAAAAGTGACGGTGCAACCTGTACAGGGGAGACACACTTCTTATGCTGCTGGAACAACAAGAAAATACACATCTGGTGCAAGTGGTAGCAACACGGGAAAACCACGGACTATTATTTGTTACAATTGCAAAGGGGAGGGTCATATTGCAAAGCAGTGCACTAAGCCTAAGCGGAAAAGGGATGAGACATGGTTCAACGATAAAGTGTTGTTGGTTCAAGCTCAAGCAGGTGGACAAGCTTTAACAGAGGAGGAGATAGCATTCTTGGCAGATCCAGGACTCCCTGATGTTCAAACCTCTCAGACAGTCATCACTCACAATGCTGCTTATCAAGCCGATGATCTGGATGCTTATGACTCTGATTGTGATGAACTCAATTCAGCCAAGATTGCTCTCATGGCCAATCTCTCAAGGAATGGCTCAGATGCACTCACTGAGGTACACAATCAAGATAATCTGAACTATGACTTATTCACTCAAAGTGAGCAGATCATGACGTCTTCTGTGCAGTCTAATGATGTGAGTCAGTCAGAAACTGATATAATCAGTGATAGCAATATCATTCCTTATTCTCAGTATCTGAGTGAAACACAACAGGAAACTGTCCAGAATTCTAACTCTTCTGCTCAACAAGATGTCCTGATATTGTCTATGTTTGAACAAATAACTAACCCAAAGTGACGCACTGCAACACTGTAATAAAGCGTTTGACTACCGAGCCTTGACAGATACAAAGAAAGGTTCAAGATTTGAAAGAAAAAACAAATGTTAAAATCAGTTTTTTCAGGATCAAATGATATTTGCGGAGATTTTTTACATCTTAAGCACAATCTTTTTGAACAATGCTAAGAAAAGGAATTGTTTAATAAAAACAGTTTCTGAACTCAAAAATAAGTTGAAATTTGAAGAAAACAGAAATATTGAAAGAGAAATTGAGCTAGAAAAGAAAATTAAGCAACTTGACAACATCATTTTCAAAAGAGGTCAATCTGCGCAAACTGTTCGTAAAAGCTGACTAACATCCAAAATTAGTTATGATCAATCCTTATTTCCTCAAACAAGCTCTTGTTTGAAAAAAAACCTTTCGGTATGAAAAAAGCTCGGGAGTCAAAGCCAAAGCTGTATAACGTCCCTGATTCTGATGAAACATTAGAGCTAAGTGAAAAGAGTCGTTCAAAAATGCTTCTGAAAGAACAAGATCCATTTGTTTGTGAAAGATAAAATCCAACAACTCAACTAACCCATTAATTATGATATTCTTAATAACGTTACTACAACGATTTGTTCGACAAACTGATTATATAGCGAACATGCCTATTGGAAAGACACTTCGGTCCCACCTTTAGACCCATCTCATTCTTCCACAACCGTCATAGTTGAGGTTCCAAAAGAACTTCCTACAGTAAGTATGGTGAATACTAGCTTAAAAGAGCTTAAACGCTATCTTACTGGCTTTGATCAGGTTGTTAAAGAAAGACCACCCCTGCCACAGCTATCACTGAAGGTCACGTGGGGTTTGAACTAACAAAGCTTGTTTCGAGATGAAAACATTCCGTTATAAAAACTTAAAAGATATCTTCAATAACTTCAAACCGATACTTGGTTGAAGAACTTGCTGATGTCACAAAGAGTCTTTATCAAATGGAACAGGCTGTCGAACAACATCGCTGGGAGTCCAGAACTTATCGAAGTTAAAAATGAAATCAAGTTTTGGGTGAAAACGAACGAATCTTGAACAAGCCTAATAATTAGGATATTGTAAAGACTGTTGTGAACTTATCTGTGAATGCAAATGGTGAAAATGTGACTGAATGTCAAAAGTGTCTCGAACTCGAGACTGAGCTTGTCAAGAAAAAGGATTTTGTTGATAAAGAAACTTACGACAATCTTTGCAAGTGTTTTACAACTCTTGAAAAACATTGCATCACTTTGGAAGCTGATTCTCAACTTAATCAAGAAATTTTTCAACAAGAAAACAGTGTTTTAAATCAAAATGCTCCGAGCTTTACTCAATTGTTTGAATTAAGTGAATTGAAAGCTCAGTCTCAAGCGAAAGACACTGTCATAGTCAAGTTGAAAGAGAAAATTAAGTCCTTAAAAGGAAATGGGGTGGATAGTTCAGTCAAAATGGACATGGATGAAATAGAGACACTTAACATAGAATTGGAACATAGAGTGACAAAACTTGTTACTGAGAATGAGCATTTGAAACAGACTTATAAACAACTTTATGACTCGATTAAGCCAAAACGTGTTCAATCAAAAGAACAATGTGATGCGTTAATCAAGCAAGTCAATATAAAGTCTGGGGAGATTTCTGATTTAAATGCAAAACTTCAGGAACAAGGTTTGGTCATAGCAGCTCTAAAAAATGAGTTAAGGAAACTTAAAGGAAAAGCGATAGATAACAAGGAGACTGTGACCCACTCTGTTGATCCAAACGTGTCTAAGGATAACATGGAACCAATCACACCCACAAAATCACCCAAAATTGTTGAACAAAAGGACTGCTCACTCTTCGTATATTAAGCATACCCAGAAGAAGCTTTGTCCTTAGGGACTAAGTCGAGACGCGTAAAAGACAAAATTACCTCAAGATCCACTTTTAGAGTCTGCCTTTAGGTATACCAAAGTCATTCAGGATTTGCTTTCACACATAAGTAGATCATGCCCTAGCATCAACAATTGTGGTCCTCAATTAATTGAGGTCATACCAAGGACAAAAGAACAAGAAAGTAGGTTTGTCGATTCACCACACCCACAGAAAACACAAAATCCAGCCAACGACTTCAAACCATAGTTTCTAGACAAGCGGTGTGTTGCATTCTACAAGAGTAAGACTTTCTACTAGTGCTAGCGGATCACAGCCTTCAGGCAATACCAGGAATGATAGGATTCTGCAAACACCAAGTAGTAATTCGAAGAATAAAGTAGAAGCTCACCCTAGGGATATGTTAAATCTATTTGAATAGAAAGAATGTGCTGTTACGTTAAGGGATCTGCGGTTGTGCAGAATCTCAAGAAACAAGATAATTCTGATTCTGTCTGTGTTAACAGTAATGATTGCATGTCTTCTGATAATTTGTGTGTTTCTAATTCTTTGAATAATGTGAAATCTCGTGCTAAATCTAAAAAACGTAAATCTAAGAAAGATATGTTTAGAAACCAACAGGAAAGTGTTCAACTCAACAGGATATATTTGCGGAGACCTACCGGTCTGGACCTCACTATAGTAGGAAATGCGTGTCCTTTAAACTAGGATAAACCATTACTAATGAAGTGCCTTCTAGAAACCAATAGTTCTATGACTCTGAATCACACCCAAACCTAGTGGTTAAAATTGGTATAATTATCCAAGGAGAAAGCCAAGGAAAGAATACAAATGCTGAGACTGTTAGCAAAAACTAAGGCTTTACAACCTATGTCTGCAAACAAAAAGGAACCCGTAAAAATCCCTGGGGATCCACAAATACCAATATTCTAACTACTATCTTTGAATGAACGCAGTTGTCCAAAATCGTCTTCAGGTAATTTGGATTCCGGTTGCTCGACAGTAACCGAAGCACAAGACCGAGATCGCTTCTCAGCTCACCAATTTCGTCAGTAATTTCTTGGGTACAGTTAAATTCGGAAAATGACCAAGTACAAAGATAATGGTTTTGGAGACTATCAAATGATTGGGAATGTCACTATCCAAGGGTTTATTACGTTGAAGGACTTGGGCATAATCTATTTTCTGTGGGACAATTCTGTGATTCAAATCTTGAAGTGGCTTTTCGTCAACACACGTGCTTCATTCGCAATCTAGAAGGTGTGGATTTATTGACGGGATCTCGAGGGGATAACCTTTATACTCTCTCTCTTGGGAATATGATGGCATCCTCTCCTATTTGTCTATTGTCAAAGGCGTCTAAAACCAAGTCTTGGTTATGGCATCGTCGTCTCTCTCATTTGAACTTTGGTTCTATCAATCATCTGGCAAGACATGGACTTGTACGAGGTCTCCCTAAGCTCAAGTTTGAAAAGGATCATTTATGTTCCGCATGTGCATTAGGCAAAAGTTCTAAGAAACCCCACAAACCCAAATCTGAAGACACCAATCAAGAAAAACTCTACCTGTTGCATATGGATCTATGTGGGCCAATGCGTGTCGCGAGTGTCAGTGGAAAGAAGTACATCCTCGTTATTGTTGATGACTACTCTCGATTTACTTGGGTAAAATGCTTGCGATCAAAAGATGAAGCTCCAGCTTTTATTATCAACTTTTTGAAGATGATCCAAGTACGACTTAAGGAAACCGTCCGACGCATCAGAACAGATAATGGAACTGAGTTTGTTAATCAGACATTGCGTGAATATTATGAGAAGGTTGGCATCTCTCATGAAACATCAGTTGCACGCTCTCCACAGCAAAACGGTGTTGTTGAAAGACGAAATCGTACGCTAATCGAAGCAGCACGCACTATGTTAATTTATGCAAAAGCTCCTTTATTTCTATGGGCCGAAGCGGTTGCCACAGCCTGTTATACCCAAAATCGTTCCATGATACGTCGTCGTCACGGTAAAACACCATATGAGCTTTTACACAACAAACCTCCCGATCTATCGTATCTACATGTGTTTGGTGCACTTTGCTACCCAACGAATGATAGTGAGAATTTGGGCAAGTTACAACCAAAGGCTGATATTGGTATTTTCATTGGATATGCACCCACAAAGCTTTCCGGATTTACAACAGACGTACCGAGAATAATTGAAACCCCCCCAATCATGTTGATTTTGTGGTGACGCGATGGCTTCTGAAACACAGAGTTCAGACCCGCTCTTCATGAAATGATCCTGTATCACTCATTTAGGACTCGTGTGATGTGTGTTGTTATACACAACCCACCCCCCCCACCCCCCCCCAATGCTCCCCCCCCACTCCCCCCCCCACCCTCCCCACAACTGACTGGATTTGTTGGTTTCAACCAATGTTTGATTGAGTCACTTAATGTTGATTCCATGCACCTGGAAGTCATTGTCTTTTCCTGAAGCAGTGCACCTGAACATGCTGTATCAACTGTCCACCTTCCTCAACTACTGTTGATCAGATGCACCATACAAGCTAAAAATACTCTCATACACCACAAGAAACTCAAACACCTATTATTTCTCATGATGTTGAAGAAGATAATCACGATATTGAAGTTGCACACATGGGTAATGATCCGTACTTTGGTATTCCAATTCCAGAAGTTACTTCTGATCAATCTTCATCATCAGTCATTATCCATACAATTGTGCCTCCCGATCACCATATTTCTGAACACAACAGCAAATGGACGAAGGATCACCCACTTGAGAATATAATCGGTGCTCTTGACAGACCAGTTTCCACTCGCCTCCAACTCCATGGAACAATCCTATTCTGCTACTATGATGCCTTCCTAACTTCAGTTGAACCCAAGAACTACAAAGAAGCATTAACCCAAGCCTGTTGGATTGAAGCTATGCAAGAGGAACTTCATGAATTTGAACGTCTGGAGGTTTGGGAACTTGTTCCTCCTCCTGACAAAGCATTTGTCATCTCTCTTAAGTGGATCTATAAGGTTAAACTTGATGAGTTAGGAGGTATTCTGAAGAATAAGGCTCGGTTGGTCGCTCGTGGTTATCGTCAAGAAGAAGGTATTGATTTTGAAGAGTCATTCGCTCCGGTTGCAAGATTAGAGGCTATTCGAATTTTTCTAGCATTTGCTGCTCACATGAACATGGTCATCTACCAAATGGACGTGAAGACTGCGTTTCTGAATGGTAATCTGCGAGAAGAAGTTTATGTTAGCCAGCCGGACGGATTTGTGGATCCAGACAAACCAACACGTCGTATACAAGCTTAAGAAAGCTCTTTATGGGTTGAAACAAGCTCCACGTGCGTGGTATGACATGTTGTCTTCGTTCCTGATATCCAATGACTTCTCCAAAGGCTCAGTGGATCCTACTCTGTTCATCCGTAGAGAAGGCAACGATCTAATTCTGGTACAAATCTATGTCGATGATATTATCTTTGCTGCCTCTACACCTGAACTGTGTGATCTATTTGCTAAAATAATGTGTTCAAAATTCAAGATGTCGATGATGGGAAAAATCTCATTTTTCTTAGGACTACAGATTTCTCAAAATCCCAGAGGCATCTTCATAAACCAGTCTAAATATGCTCTTGAATCACTTAAAAAATATGGCTATGAATCTTGTGACCCAGTGGATACTCCCATGGTGGAGAAGTCCAAACTGGATGAGGATAAAGAAGGGAACGCTGTAGATCCATCACATTATCGTGGTATGATTGGCACCCTCCTTTATCTTACAGCCAGTAGACCTGACCTACAATTTGCTATATGCATGTGTGCCCGGTATCAGGCTCGGCCTACCGAAAAGCACCTAAATGCAGTGAAAAGGATCTTTCGGTACCTAAAAGGAACCGTTCATCGGGGCCTTTGGTATCCGAAGGATTCTTCCTTTGCACTAACAGCATTTGCAGATGCGGATCATGCTGGTTGTCAAGATACACGCCGTAGTACTTCTGGCAGTATACAACTTTTGGGTGATAGACTTGTAAGCTGGTCGTCTAAAAGGCAGAAAAGCGCTGCGATATCCAGTACGGAAGCTGAATATATTGCCTTGTCTGGTTGTTGTGCTCAAGTCCTTTGGATGAGATCACAACTTACCGACTATGGCTTTGGATTCAATAAAATTCCAATGTACTGTGATACAAAGCGCTATTGCCTTATGTGCATATGTTCAACATTCCAGATCAAAGCATATAGACATACTCGGTTCATTTTCATCAAGGGCGCTGTGAGAATGGGGTGATCGAACTTTAGAACTTTGTTAATACGGAATAATTGGCGGACATCTTCACTAAAGCACTTGGACGAGAAAGAATTGAATTTCTTATCAACAAGCTGGGAATGCGGAGTTTTACGCCGGATACTCTGAAACAATTGGCAGATGAAGTTGATGAATAGTGGTGGTACCTATTCAAATATCCTGTATCATAAGTATATACATAAAATCAGAAAAACACAAAAAGATTTTATTTTCATTTTTATAAACTCAGAAAAACCAAAAAGATTTTCTTTTATATAAACCTTTCAAAAACAAAATACAAAATTAAAAAATGAGAAAAATTCAAAAAGAAGTTTTACAATGGCATGTCTTCTGCAATCGATAACATTTACGGTCTTAGAAATGTCATTTAACAATGATACAAGTCTGTAAATGAAGTTCGAGCAGAAGTTTCAAATGTTTTCAAAACATGCCAAATGGCTTGCTATTATTTCAGATAGCAACCCGGTCATCATCTTAAAGGCAAGTATTTCAAAAAGAAAACTTGGCCTATTAACGGGAATTTATTCTCGGGCATGGTCTACTTTATGACCATGCAAAGGCTTGTGATTACTTTGCATCACAACCCGTGCTTCCTATATCCATAAGTGTACGTTTCAGTGCATCTATGTGATTAAATAAGAGAAATCTTATTTAACTTGGTGTTTGTTGTTTTGTCACACACAAAATCATTCCATCATCTGACAATACTTTTCAAAATACATTTGACTTCTCAAACAATGTCTACAGCTCTTTCAATAGAAAACGGGACATTGTTTGAGGGGGAGAGAATGTCAAATTTCTTTGTCATGATCAAATGAGCTTTAAAAAGGGAAAAAGAATTTAAACGGTTATTTGTGCCTTATGTGTTACTTGTTTATGCCTTTAGGACTATAGGTATGAGAGATAAAACATTTAGGACTATGCGTGCTAGTTGTTTACTTGAATATACCTTATAAAACT
The DNA here is from genome assembly GCA_026074375.1 of Tanacetum coccineum. Lineage (NCBI taxonomy): Eukaryota > Viridiplantae > Streptophyta > Magnoliopsida > Asterales > Asteraceae > Tanacetum > Tanacetum coccineum. Next base: position 55,088 of record BQNB010002148.1, read on the forward strand.
TAATGTGCAAAATTAATAAGTTGTGTAAAACATGAGGGGCCAAACATGTCTAAAATGAAATTCGTTTTTTCCACACCATCAAACCCCACCGTCCCATTTCACTGTACACAAACTCACTCACACACTCAAACACACACTCAAACACACACTTGAACCTTTTCAATCGAATCATTTACAACAAGTTTTTACTCCGATTCATCGATAAGGTATATCGTCAATCGTGTTCATCATCACCTAATCAACTCGAAATCTCTAATGAATTATGAGTTTTTGCCGTTTTTCGATCAAAAAGTGCCCTAATTGTGATATTAGGGTTCTTAAATCAAAAGTGGTTAAATCTTAAAATTGATTGGGGGCTCTTGTAGTATTAGGTGTGTTAAATGTATAGGTTATCTTAGCTTGTTCATTTGTTGCATTCTAAATATGTTCTTGACAGATTTGTGATCGAAAACTAGTGTAAAAGTGCTAAATAATGAAACAACATGATATGTTTAAGTATGAGATTGTTATGGCTTAATAAATATGCTAGTTAAGAGTTAAAAAGTCGATAATGCACAAATGTTAGACATCGATCAAGTATAAAACATATGAATCGAACGAGTGATTGGCTGTGTTGATCGAACGAGTGTTGTTTTGAAATGATCGAACGAGTGTTGTTTTTGAAATGATCGAACGAGTGTTGTTTATATATGTTGATCGATCGAGTGCTTATATGTGTTGATCGAACGAATGATGTTTAAAAGGGATCGAACGAGTGAACCATGAAGGGATCGAACGAGTGAACCATGTATGGATCGAACGAGTGATTCCTTTAAAGGATCGAACGAGTGCTTTTTAAAAGGGATCGAACGAGTGACTTTTTAAAAGGGATCGAACGAGTGACTCCTTTAAAGGATCGAACGAGTGCTTTTAAAAGGGATCGAACGAGTGGCTTTTTAAAAGGGGATCGAACGAGTGACTCCTTTAAAGGATCGAACGAGTGCTTTTTAAAAGGGATCGAACGAGTGAATTTAAAAAGGATCGAACGAATAGAGTTATCAACACTTGACCAATTTTTGACATAACACACTTAAGATCAAATTTTTTTCTAACTAAGATTAAAATTAAACAAATCTCTTAGGTTAAAATAGACTGTAAAGGCTTGACAAAAACAAGGTTAACTATATTCGACTTAATTGTTAGGATAGGTGCCTTTGTCTCACACGCTAAGTGTCTATCTAAGTAGATTGATCTTCAAAAGTGCTAAAAGTCATAAAGGTTCTCAAGAATGCATGATTGTGTTTTCTTATAAACTGCACTCACTCTTTCTTAAACAGACTCATGGCACTCTCAATAGCGGATCAGATTGCTTTGGACGATGCATTGGTGGCTCCTGCTGACCGACTTAGGATTGGAAAATGCAATCTTCGCTTAAGTTCGGATGTCACATCAAAGGAAGCAACCCTTCAAGTAGTCTATGATGTGCTAAAGCTCACTCCGTTCTACAATGCCTTCCAAGTCACTGCCGATGCTCCAGAGATTTATATGCAGGAATTCTGGGCTTCTGCTTATGTTCACAATCGATCAGTCCGATTCAAGATGAATAACAAGAAGCACATCATCGGTCTTGAGCAATTCAGGGACATTCTTCAAATTTGCCCTAGAGTCGGAAATAAGAAGTTTGTAGACCCACCCCTTGAGAAGGAGATGCTCATCTTTCTAGCTAGTCTTGGTCATTCTGGAGATATAAGGAAGCTCACTGACGTGAATGTCAATAAACTGCATCAACCTTGGAGATCATTTGCTGCTGTAATCAACAAATGTCTCTGCGGAACTCCATCATATGACAGTCTTCGTCTCTCTCAAGCTCAAATCTTGTGGGGTATGTACAACTAAGAAGAACGTTGATTATGGCATTATCTTCTGTGGAGGATCTCATTTTAACGATTGAGAACAAAATATACGAAAGAAGGGCAATGCGATGTACGTATCTTCGTTCACCAGTATGTTAGTCATCATCTTTGTGATGGAAAGATCTTAAATTCCTTAGACGAACAAGGTCAATTGTCACTATGCAGAGATGAACCCAATGTTTATACAATCAATGTCATCTCAAGGAATGAAGCACTCAGTTGTAAGGGGCTATCTAGCTGAGTGGCATTAACACAACGAGGACATCCGCCAACTCTGAATCATACAAGAGTATTATGCTAGGGCTTTCAGGAAACAAATCCTCCTAAGACAAATGGAAGCAAGTAGAAAGCTATTACGACATAATCAATCAACAAAAGCCTCCTCTGCCCCCCCAAGAGAAAAGAAGTCTGGAAAAGCAAAACAGAAGACTGCAGGTTGGAGACTATCTTGAGGCTACTTGACGAGGCTGTAGCAACTTTATAATAATCAGAAAGGAAGCCGTCAAGAACTCACTGCTTCTGCTGTGGTTTTTTGTGTAGATGAAGGAACTGTGTTCACACAGGGGTTTATGTGATGCACACTGATTATGATCAAGAGGATGATATCTCTTGGAAATCAAGTGATGATGATCAAAGTTGTTGAGCAGCTCAAGGATGTGGAAGATGCAGATAAAAAAAAAATGAATTAATGAGACTACTCAGGATGATGAAGATGAGGATATGACCATGAACGGTGATGAGATAGTTCAAGATGATGATGACATGACGTTGATGAAGCCAGTTCAAGAAGATGATGAGAAGAAACAGGACTGAATCAGATGATGATGGTGATGATTTTGTCCATCCAAAGCTCACAACTCATGATGATGAAATAATACATGAAGAGGATACTGATGAAGATGATTCTAATATTTCATCATCAGATGAACAAGATAGTGACGATGAAGTAGAAGGAACGAATGTTGAAGGAGCAAAGTCGGATGAGAGGTACAGATGCAGAGTGATCAAGGAAAATGAGCAGTCAAAGGATACCAATAACCGATCTTGATGGCAAGAGATAAGTATGACAAGATGGGTGAAGACACTCATGTGACCCTAACTCCGGTTAATCCTGATGGTCAACAACAGAGTTCGTCTGTATCATCTGGATTCGTTTCCAACATGCTGAATCCAAACCAAGATACTGGTGTTGATGATATTTTTAGACAACATACTAAAGCCACTTCTCTCATTGATACTTCTGTTACAGCCATCATGGAGCCATCCTTCACTGCACAAATCAATCGCCCTCCAACACACGCTTTCTATGTAATTCAAACAAACAAACACCCAATTTTGGACACTGCAACTTCTACAACTCCTTACTACAATAATCTTCCTAACTTTTGCCTGTTGTTTGCTTTGATAACAGAATGAAAGCGTTAGAAGGACAACTTTCTCAGAACTCAGGCAAACAATATCTATATGATGAAAGCACTTCTCCTATAATTCCTAGCACCGTTGATCAATATCTAGCGAATAAAATGCAGGAAGCAGTGGACGTTGCAGTCCAATTGAAGTATGAGAGAATTCGAGAAGAGTCTACTACTGCAAATCAACAATTCCTTGATTCAATTGATGACGGAATGAAGAAAATCATCAAGGAACAAGTCAAAAAGGAAGTCGTCAAAATTATTCAACAGTCTGGAAGTTCGTAAACCGTCAACTCGAGTCTGAGGTTCTGGTGCGGATCATCAAAGGAAGCCAACAAATCTCATGCTGTTAGCTGCAAATCTTTCAGGAATTAGAGCTGAAAAAGATCTTAATTGACAGATGGAAGCTAAGAACTTCTTTCAACAGGTCAGACATTCAGAGGACAGCTATACAAGGCATTAGTTGAGGCGTATGAGCGACAAAATCTTGTTAGCTACTTATGGCGATACGGTCACATTTAAATGGACTCTAGAGATGGTGCAGATGATGATCAAGAAACCTCGTGGAACAGGACGGGGGTCCAATAAGAAGAAGGTCAGGAAAGGAACTACGCTTTCTACCAGTGCTCAGTGAAACGACAACCAAGAACAGCAGAAAGACTACCCAGTACAGGATCTAAGATTACAAGAAATCTGCTAGCCAATCTTGTTCCAGAGTAGGGAAGATAGGCACTATACAGAGTCTTTTTTTAAAGGACCTGCAGACCAGGAGTTCGAACAGGTGTCCAGTATGAACTGCAGAAGAAGAGGTCCAACATCTTCCTGACTGGTTTCAAAAACCTTCGAGGACTACCTTCTCCTGATCATGCATGGAATAAGTCTGTTCCTGCCGTTCATGAAACTGTCCAACCTTGGTTAAGCAATCTGGCACAACAAGACCCTCGAGAGTCGTTTGATGAAACTAAAGATTCTACTTATTGACTTCTACGCTTTTGTGCGAACCGGGCTAAAGTTCAAACTCCTTACACTGAATGCTAGCTGGTCCATACATTTAGCTGATGAAAGGACTTGTAAGAGTTGATCTGAACTGGATATTTTTGTAAGGAGGTCTTACAAAGCCAAAAACCGAGAAAATTAGACTGGATCAACCTGAAGGTCGCCAATATACGTCCATGATCTGGACAGCCACTACCGTTAGTTCCAAATCTCAGGTCGTGTGTTTATTCCATTTCATCACTTCAATCAATAACAACTGGAATACCTACGTGGTGGTGTGTCAAGCCGAAAGTACTCTACTTCAGTAACGAAGACTACGGCTGCAGATTACGGACATATCAAATGGATAGAAGACTTAGTGCCTAACTCAATGTGGGGCAAAAAGCGAAGATAGTTCTATGCATTTGCAACCTTAAGGGAATCAGCTCGGGACGTCTATTCAAAAAGACGGATCATCGCTGTCACTAAGGTTGAAATAGTAAAATGGCATGATTATAAGCATCTTGACTGGATTACTGTACGAAGGGATGTTGATGTTCATCTACAAGTTCAAAGAAGGCGCTTTCCACAGGACTAAGGATTCCAGACATTGAAGATATGTTGCTTCTTCTCGTACAAGGAAAAGTGACTAATCTAAGCGTTGAAGAACGTATTGCGTTTAATGTCTCCTTACGAATGTTTACACGAAGAGTTGTCATCCAGCGACGTGTGGAAGATCTTCAACTGGGTGTTGAAAGTTATCAGAAGAAACTTAATCTCACCAAGCCCGACACGTACCGATCAAATCTGAGAAGAAAAGACGCTTATTCTCCATTCTCAGATCCAAGAGGATTCATCTACGAGAATAAAGACAAGAAGAACCGATTGATGCGCATTGACGAGCTTCACAAGTTCAGCGATGGTACTCTAAATGACGTTCGGACTGTTCTTAATGATCGCCTCAAGGGAATAAGAATGGAGTACTTGCCAGAGACCTTTTGGAGCCAACGTGACAAGGCAAACGCGAGAGCCATGATCCAGGCGATTGACAAGAGGCTAAAGACAAGGAGGATAATGAGGAGTTTGGAGAGATTTGTCGGTGGCCGACCTTACGGGGGTGACCTACGGCTTTTACAAAGGACCATATGATTTATCATATGAGGTTCTCATCTTAAAAAGGTCCATCCTCGTAAACACTTATCTTGTGAATATGTACATTATTAGTGTAGACTTAATGGTGAATTATAAGATGTGCTCGAGTACAAATTTTTCAAGAATTTCTCAGTAAATTCAAATGTTCAAATAATTGTAAAATAATTGTTACTCTGGCATCTTCTTACAAACCCCTCAAAAATTGAGGGGGAGCAATAACATGTTCCAATCTGCTATCATGTCTCATTTTGTCCCCGAACGGTTAATCAATTGATATCCAAAATATCAAGGGATTAACATTTTGGATAAGGGGAGAAAATGTGATTAACCCGGACTTAATAAATATTGACAGAAGTGATCAAATAAAATAGACTCAATGCACTCCATACCTAGCATGTACTACGATAACGATGCACATGTTAAGGGGGAGCTTTTAGTGATGATGAAAAAAAAATCTTCAAATGTAATTGTTTTGATATTTATATCAAACATTTGATTGAAATTTCATGTTTTTGGAGAAGGATTGTGATGATAAATACCCAAAAAAGACTGTCCATGTTCTTAATATTCTTGAAGTTATAAGTCGGGTTAAGCTTAGGTTTTTCAGATCCATGATTCCAGCCAGAGAGAAAAAACCGAACAGGTGATCCTACCCAGGGATATCCACTAGATATGTAGAAGTCCTTAGGTATGATTAAAAGGAGGAAAAATGGTGGAGAACAGGGAATTAATGACGACTGAGACAGGAGCTAACACTGGATAACAAACCCAACATGGTGTTAGTCATGAGTTCGGTATGCATTGAATCGGGGTTTGAAAGAATGAAAAGGAAAAGTACAGGATAAAGGGTGAAAATAAAGTAGCCTCCATACACTTAGCAGAAATGGGGTCAATACATATGACTGTCATGATAACACTCAGTTTGTATGACATTGAACGATAGTCATGCGACCCAGATGAACGCTATGCACAAACCCTCCCCCAGCTACTCAAGTAGAAAGATCTTTGTTTCAAACTCACGGAGATTACACGCATTTCTATTGACTTTCTCACTCCAAGTTAGTTGATATTGAAAAGGTGGCACTCAGCTCCAGGCCTCCGATCACTAAAACTCAAAGTGCACTATATTGCATGTCTACAGCCAAAAAGAGAATCATCCCTAAATCTTCATTAGCGACACTTGCAATTCTTCTTGCTAAATCACACAATGTGAACTTACAAGAACATGTTTAGAGTCCTTTCTGCTATTCCTTGTGATTTTGCCAGAACATCTGGTGAATTCATTCACAATGAAGGATAGAATTCCTGCTTGAGTCAACATCAAACAAGCTCATGGTAGGTAACTTGTGCGATTCTTATTGAATCTAACTTTTGACAACCTGGGAAATAAACGATGGTGCGATTCTTTTAAGAATCAAAACTTGTTCCACGGAAATGGAAGATCACGAGTGTTTAATGAATTTTTGAAATGATGATTAAACACTCTCGGTGTGTCGCTAAAATACATTTTGTAGTGACTACAACCGAGTTGGATTTTCAAAATCAATTTTCTATATCATTCGGTGTGAGGAAAGTAACTCACAGGTTCAATCTTACGTTGATGTCTGCTTTTGAGACGTTATCGATAATCGAGAGGAAGCCATGCCTGAATGCAAGTACGATGATCCTAATCTTATGTGTTAGAACAGATTCAATATACAGCTGGAAATTCCCTTATCAAGTGATTCTTCTCAAATTGAACATCCATATGATCACAGGTCAATCCTAACGGATTCGAAGGTTATCACAAACCAAAACCTGGGCAATGCAAAGCCATATTCGTCCAATTTCCACTGCTTTATTGCTAAAACTGTTTTATGCAGTATGTAAAATGGTTGGTTGAAGGGTTCCTGATTCCAGCTGGCTCACAAAGATCCCATAACCACATGCTTCATTACTCCGACGACAAACATAAAGTCATCATGAACGCTCATGTACTGTTTCAAGACTTGTTTGAATACCACAATCTTCCTAGAAAGTGTCCACAAGTGTTAAAAGTTAAAGACATTTTCAAGAAGATGAAACATTAATGCTTTTCAAGAAATGGTATGAGCATGTCCGGTCCGGAAGTCACAATGTCCACAAGGGTCGGCAAAGTTACAAGTTTGGCGATATGAGGATTCATGTTTGGTTGATGATCATAAGATTGCTCAAGATCCACTATGTCAAATACAAGTTCAAGGCACAATGCTTCAAACCAAGAACAGAAAGTCAATGATCACAACAACATTATTCACATAGAGAAAGTCAAGGAGTACGAGTAAGACTAGGCAATATAGTTAGTATGCTAGGGTTTAAAGTTTGTAATTTGCGGAGGTAGTGACCCTCCCTTCAGGGGGAGATCGTTGGAAACACGAAAAGTGTCCGGTTTACACTTCCAAAGTTGTAAACAAGTCTTAGATCGTTAGTTATATAAGGATTAGTTTAGTAATCTAATCCAGAGCCAAGCCCTGGTGGCCCAACTCCAGCCCATGGCCAGTGGCCTCCTAGGTAGGATTCTATACTCCCTATCCTTGTCCTTGTGAGGGGGGTTCGGTTGTTTCCCTTGTTACTTCATTCCATTTTAACACATTCATATAATACATTCCTCCATTCCATCCACATAGGTTTTCTCTAACAATCCACCCAAATCTCAACTTTTTTATTGTTCTTGGTTGATTAATTGATTTACTTACGTATTCTTCATTTTATTCAATGCTGGCTTAATTTTCTAATCATTTTTCAATTAATTATAGTGTAGTTTTAGTAGAAAAATAGATTTTCTTTGCTTATTTATTTACATTGATTCAATGAGTAGTGAGTAATAACTTGTGTTTGCTAAGTGATTAGTGATTTGGAATTTAAGTGCGGTTTTAAAAAGGTATAAAAATTAATAGTCATTAGAATTTTCCAATTTACATACCGTCATTTACTTTTAATGCAATTTAAATATTTGTCATTTATTTTAAAAAGCATTTTACTTTACTTGTTATTTAATTTCTTAAAACGTGTTTTCTAAGAATTTTAATTCATTAAACCTAAGCCCGCACTTAAGGAACATTTCATGTCACTTAGCAAGAATATTTGTCATTTATATCTTTTAGATCAATTTTAGTATAAATCTTGTAGTTTTAAATCTTAGAATTAATATTACTTTAATTTTTAGCATAAAAATAGTTTAAAACCAAAACCAAAAACTTGAATGATAATCAAGCTCGATTTACAACTTGAACGTATATTTCCATTCACCTCTCACCGAGGAAAACGATACCCGTGTTGATTACTTTTTATTCTTTCCTAAGAATAATTTGTATGATATTTTGCTTACGTATACGTATATGTTTATATATATATATATATATATACATATATATATATATATACATATGTATATGTATATACATATGTATATACATATACATATGTATATACACATATACATATACATATGTATATACATATATATATGAGGGTTTACTTGATACGCGTGTGAAAACGACAGACATCACTGTATCCTGATACAATGTCCCAACGTTAAATCATATTTGTGTCCTGTGACATTTTTCACTCCTTGGAACGTGTACTCCCATTCTACCCTTGAGTAAGCTGCATCTGCAAAAACGAGGATCGTTAATTCTGTCCCCTCAGTGTACAACATGTAGCTGTCTGCTCATTATGTGTACAAGAGTCATCGCTATGAGACTCACTGTAGATAAAATCGACATAGTACTCTTTGTGAGGTGTCGAATCGGTATAGTACACCTGGTATAACTAAAGTATAACATCACATGAAGACAGATTCCAGGAAATGTGTCCTTTCTCACACCAGTCGACTCACCTCCCCTTCGGAAGTATTGTCGAAGTACCCGACCATATGACAACAGCTGCACTCGAGCACAGCGATCTGTCTCTCGCTCGCTCCCGCTATGACCTGTCCCCCTCTCACACCACCCCTCCTGAGCTGTCCACCACTATAGACCAATAACCTCCTCTTTGTCACGACGAGTCACTCAGTGTGTGAGCTTACCAGGAGTTGACATGTTTAAAGGTCAAGGAAAGACTCCCCTGGTCTAGAAAGTGTGATGTGAGATATGTCTATCCTGACAAAGAGTAAATAAAGCATGTCCACAATCGATTAGATGTCATGTCAAGATGTATAGGTGGAAGACTCTGTGGAAGCGCCTGTTCCTGTTGCAGTAAGCCTAATGTGATTAATGTCTATATCTTGATGAGAGTGACTTGACTGACTGTATAAAGTCTTCATGTTGCTACGCGCTGGTATAGTGTTGACATATTCAGCTGTTGTAGTTTTGGAAGCACTGAACATTTTTGTATTAAATGATTAGCGTTGTGTATTAGATCGCGTTATAGCTTAATTTTCTGATGAAGAGTATGTCGATAATAGAGCATCTTGTCTGAAGCTTACTTGTGATAGAGTGGAAGGGATTCTTAATTTAATATATAACGAGAATCTATAGACTATAGACCAGACAAACTTCTTTGCTGCATATGATTTTTATTTTGTTCTTCGCTAACTAAGGACGGAGAGTTTTATAAGCCAGTATTCCTCTCTCAAGTCAGTCTATGATGTGCTAAAGCTCACCCCCGTTCTACAATGCCTTCAAGTTCACTGCCGATGTATCCTAGGATTATTTGTATTATTGCTGGATTTATTCTGGGTTTTCCTACTTATGTTTACAATGATTCAGTCCGATTCATATTGGAATTACAAAAGCACTCATATCATTGCTGGTTCTATGAGTCATATTGATGGTGACATTTTGTCTGTTCCCAGAATTTGCTCCTGTTAAGAAGCCCTTTCAGTATGTTTGAATTGAAGATTAAGTTGTGTGTGTACTCCATACTCCCCTTTTATATGTTGTATCTGTTATTTCATCTTATGCTTTTTTATATGTCTGTTTAGTCTGTTTATTTGTCCTCTTGTAACATGTTGTATCTATGAATTAATCTCACTATACGTTAATTACAATACACATTCATTCAACCATTATAACCTAATCTTCATAACACCCCCACTATACACATATTACACCCACAAAATTCATGAACACCTATCAACACCCATCACACTAATGTTATGAGATTGTTACATTATTGCCTCCCACACATCCATACTCTATATCAACAGACTGACAACAACAATAATAAATGTTATCATTATATTCCAACAAAAACAATAAATATATCCCACCAATTACTCATCATTTCCTATCTCATAACAAACCACTTATCACCAATCAATACTAACCCCACATATAATTCCAACCATAACCAACTCAACCCTCTACTCACCACTTACAAAAATTCAAAACACGTCATATCATAACCAAATATAACCACCCACCACATATACAAAACAAATTAAATATCCAACCTAATTACCTTTTAAAAATCCTTTACTTTTACCAACACCCATATGTATCGTGGCCAAAACTACACTCATGCAAATGTCCTAAAACACAGCACATGAGATATAAGTCAAAAGACCAATAAACACGTACGTATCTATATTACCACTGTATCACACCTGTGTCCTGACACTACGAATACTCTACCAACTACAACTCCATGGTTTGTATTCAATAATTAATCACAACATGAAATAGATAACTAATGTCAAGAGTAAACTCGGTTGTTGTCAGATTACTTGCGCCTATCACGCTTGAAAAACACGTCATGAAAATCCTCGTGTGCCCTAAAATACTGCTCAATGTTCAGTGGTGTAGATATCATTCATGCTCTTCTCTTTGTAATCTATAGATAGGTCCCTTTAAGAGCTATCGCTATATATGTGGTTTGAGAAGGATAGTTAGAAGAACTCGTAGCACTATTTTAGAATAAGTGATTTTATTCACGAAGTATATGACTCAGTGTACGAAGAGCTGAATGATAGTGGATCCAGAGTAATAGTGGCAATGTCGTAATGTCTCTAGAGAAACTCAGAGTCCCGTTGGGAAGCTCGTGTCATATTAAGTGACCATATAGTCTCTTTTGAGAGATATTGAGATGAAGAGTTATAGGTGTATGGATAAAGAGGTTGTCTCAGCTCTATCTAAAGGTAAGAAAAAAAGCAATTCTCTTGCATTGTTGTTCTATAAGTATAAGGTGTTTGATAAAAATCAGGTGTTCATGAATGAGTATCATCGCTACACTCATATCTATTAAACCTGGATTTCGCATTATGATCGTTCAACCATGTACTGTCGAAAAATGTAGTGATAAAGTTGGGAAAAGTTAGAAAAGTTGTACGCTTGTAAGTTAGCCATAGCGCACAAAATGGGGTTTTTCCATCGATAGTAGTAGCTTAACATGTTCCTGTGAATCTATAGAGCTGGCTCCTCCATAAGATGAGTATTGTACTGAAAGGAGTGGAAAACATGTGAGTATAGAATAGTTATGAATGGAGAAAGAAATTTGTCTCTAGCTGAGGGACGGAAAAAAGAATGTCGCCAGTTGTGAGAGAGAGATTTTAGGCTATGTCGGAATAGAGTGAGCTATAGTGATACGATACCACTCAAAGTTGGGACCGGTCGTATAAATCAGTTACTATAGGTCAGAGTGTGTAGGGGGAGTTGTATGATGACACCTTCGAGAACTCCTGCTCATGATTGTGAGAAGGTCATTCTAATGGCAGTCTATAAACTCTATACCTATATACCTGAGAGCCTTGCAATCTATGTAATGGGTATCTCTGCTCTGTGTCGATGACGACCATCGATCGATGATGGGAATGATCAAGAATATGATGATGCAAATGAGTGATAAGAAGCCCTGACCATTGATTGTATGATGGAAGAATTGACTGAATCAAGAGAACAATGATGGGTGATGTTTTTGTTCATCCAATAGCCTCACGACTCTGATGATGTCATTAATTACTTCGAAAAGGGATACTGATGAAGATGATTCTAGCGTATTTCACATCAGGATGAGGAAAGATCAGTGACAATTGACGTTGAAGGAGCAGATGTTGCAGCGCAAAGTCGGATAAAGATGCTAAAGAATGAACAAGGATCAGGAACTGAGGCAGTCAAAGATACCAACTACGACTTGATGGAAGAGATAAGTAATGACAGATGTTGAAGGACACTCATGTGACCTAACTCTGGTTACATCCTGATGGTCAACAACATGAGTCAGTATCGTATGTATTCTTCTGGATTGTCTCCAACTTGCTGATCCAAACCTAGATACTGGTTGTTTGATGAATTTTTTAGACAAAAATACAGAATCGCCTCGTCTTTAAGTGGATACTACATATCAATCGCACCTCCAACTCCCACCATCTTTCATCATTCACTACAACAACATACCTAATTATGACTCACAGGGCAAAACTACTACAAGCTCCCTACTCTACAAAATCTTCCACAACTTTGCCTGCGTTGTTGGATTTGTCCAATAGCTGAAGCACCTTTGAAGCTAACTTTCTCCGAACTAAGCAAACCAATCAATATGCTGAAGCGCTCACTCTCCTCTATTCTAGCATCGTAGGACCAGTATCTAGCCGTTTATTTATAAAATGCAGGTAGCACAGGTGAGTTCGTTTTTTTTTTGCCAGTGTCAACTGAAGTATGTCACGAATGAGAGTTAGAGCTCCTTTACTGACATAATCAACAATCTCCTTGACGACAATTGATGACGGAATGAAGGACAAATCATCAGGAACACTGTCAAAAAGGAAAGTCTCTAAAATTTATTCCTATAGTTGAGACAGTTCGGTAAAACGATCGACTCGAGGATCTGAAGTTCTGCGTTAGGCGATCATCAAAGGAAGCAACTCATTCATGCTGTAGACTGCCCTTCTATCTCCAGAATTAGAGCCTGAAACAAGATCCTAATTGACAAGATGGAAACTACAATTTTATCAACAGTCAGACATTCAGAGATAGCTCTATAAGGACCTTAGTTGAGGCGTATTGAAGACTGACAAGATCTGTTAGTACATATGGCAATACAGTCACAATTAAAAGACCTTAGATGCGCGGGCAGCAGATGATGATGAAGATACCCTCCGCTGGGAAACTAGACGGGGGTCCAAAAGAAGACGGTCAGGAAAGGAACCCGCTTCTACCAGTGCTCCAAGTGAAACAACAACCAAGACAGCAGGACAGACTACCGATACAGATGTCTCTGAAAGACCTGCAGACCAGGAGTTTGAAACAGGTGTCCAAGATGAACAAGCAGAAGAAGAGGTCCAAAATAGTCCTGATTGGTTTCAAAAACCTACGGACTACTTCTCTGATCATGCATGGAATACGTCTGTTCCTGGCGTTCATGAAAAACTGTCCACAACCTTGGGTACAGAAGTCCTGGCACACAAGACCCTGCCAGAGTCGTTTGACTATGAACTAACAGTTTCTTCATTTGATCTTCTCCGCTTTTGTGCTAAACCGGCTAAACATGTTCAAAACTCTAAACCTGAACTGCTAGCTGGACCAAACATTTGAGCTGATGAAAAGGGCACTTGCAAGAGTTTGACTGAACTGAGAATATTTTTGTGAGGAGGTTACAAAAGCCACAACTGAGGACAATTAGACTGGCTTCAAAACCCTGGAAGGTCGCCAATATCCGCTGATCTACGACTAGCCACTGACCAGTTAGTTCCAAATTCTTCAGGGGTGTGTGTTATACCTATTTCATCACTTCATCACTAACGACCTGGAATATCTAGTGGGTGGTCGTTATGGCAAGCACCGGAAAAGTTACCTCTATTCGTACGAAGACTAAGGCTGCAGATTACGACATATCAAATGGATGAAGACTTAGTGCCTAACTCGATTGTGGAGTCAATCGACGATCGATCTAATACGAACCAAATTATTTCGCCCTCGGGGGATCTCGCATTGGGGGTAAGAAGCGCCCGACAGTTCTATGTCTTTTGCAACCTTAAGGGAATCAGCTCAGGGACGTATATTCATAAAAAGACGGATAATTGCTGATCACAAAGGTTGGAAATTGTCCGAATTGGCATGTTATAATGCACTTGTGATTGGTATTACAGTCGAAGGGATGTTAGCTCTCCTACATGTTCCATGTAAGGCGACTTACAAAGACTAAGGTTCTATAGACATTGAAGATATGCGGCCTTCTTCTTGTGTAAGGAAAAAGTGACTAATCTAAGAGTTGAGCACGTTTTGCCTTTTTATGACTCATTACGGATGCGATTACACGAAGACGTTGTCATCCAGCGACGTGTGGATAGATCTTCACTGGGTGTTGAAAGTTATCTGAAGAAACCCTTTAACCTCACCCAAGGCCGACACGTCAGTTCAAATTTGGAGAAGAACAAGACGCTTATACTCCATACTCCGACACCATTAATTCTACGAGAATAAAGTACAAGAAGAAACCGATTGTTTGCGCATTGACGGACACGCCTCCACAAGTTCAGCGATTGCGTACTCTAAATGACGTTCGGACTGTTCTTACATGATCAGCCTCAAGGGAATAAGAATGGTGTATTTCGACCCAGAGAGTGGACCGTAGGTGCCATCCGTGAAACTGGGGAAAACGCGTGAGCCAAGATAAGGCTCGATTTGACAAGAGAGCTAATGTCAAGGAGCCGGGTTTTGAGGGTGGGGGGTAGATTGATGTTGTATTTTGTCGGGGTAGAAACTGAATCGGGGTGTTAAGGCGGCGGCGTACATTAAGGTAATGTGGGGCGGGACTGTGTGTGGGGCAGGAGATGGAGGTTTCTTTGGCGGGCTGACAGAGTTTTAATACTATGTGAGGGTAAGATGGCGTTCCCCCCATTACTTGTGTTCTTCTGTGCGTCTCTAGCAATTATGAGTTGAATTTTAAGAATATTGCTCGAGTATAAATTTTTCAATGAATTTTTCAGTCAAATTCAAAAAATTTCAAATATATTGTACTCAGGCCATCATCTTATTAAAATACCTCAAAAAATTGAGGGGAGCAATAACCATGTTCACAATCTGCTATCATTGTCTCATTTTGTCACCGATACGGTTAATCAATTGATTTATCAATAATATCAAGGCGATTAACATTTTGGTAAGGGGCGAGAAAATGTGATTAACTCGGGGACTTTATATATATTGACAGAAGTGATCAAAAATTATAATATGTACCTCAATGCACTCCATACCCTAGAATGTACTACCGATCAACGATGCACATGTTTAAGGGGAGGGGGAGCTTTTAGTGATGATGAAAAAACTCTCAAGTGTAAATGTTTTGGATATTTATACTCCAAACACACTTTGATTGAAATTTTTTCAATGTTTTTGGAGGATTGTGATTGAAATACCAAAAGACTGACCATGTTCTTAAATTCTTGAAGTTATAAGGCGGTTAAGCTTAGGTTTTCAGATCCCTGATCCGAGCCAAGAACCCAGACAGGGCGATCTATCCCAGGGATATACCAATAGATAGTGTAGAAGTCCTTAGGTTATGATTAATAAGGAAGGGAACAAAAGTCAGAGGGAACAGGGAATAATGAGACTGAGACGGAGCTAACCACCTGGAACAAACCCAACAATGGTGTTAGTCATTGAAGTCTCGGTATGCATTGAAGGGGTTGAAGAATGAAAAAAGAAAAGTAAAGGATAAAAGTGGTGAACAACCTAAAAAGCCCCTCCATACACTTTGGCAGAAAGAAAGACAACTGGGTCCAATACATATGCTGTCAGAAACACTCAGTGTTGTCTGACATTGAAGATAGTCATGGACCCAGTGACGCTATGCACAACCCCCTCCCAGCTACTTAAAGTCAGAAAGACTTTGTTTCAAAACTCACGGAGATACACTCATTTCTATTGACTTTCTCACTCCGAGTTAGTTGATATTGAAAAGGTGGCACACTCAAGCTCCCAGCACTCAGTTACTAAAATCTTAGTGGCACTATTGAGTCTAGAGCCCCCCAATCCCAAAGAGTTCATCCATATATCTCATTAGGACACATTGCCAATTTCTTCTTGCTTAAATCACACACATTGTGAATTTACAAGACATGATTAAGAGTCATTCGCATAATCCTTGTGATTTTGCCAGAACATCAGAGTGAATTTCTTCACATATGAAGATAGAAATCTTGCTTGAGGTCACATCAAACAAGCTCATGGTACTGGTAACTTGGCGTTTCTTTATGAATCAAATTGTGACAACTGAAATAAACGATGAGTGCGATTCTATAAGAATCAAACTTGTTCCAGGAAATGGAAATATAACGATTGTTAATGAATTTTTGAACTATGATATAATCACTCTCGAGTGTGTCGCAAAAAAAACAATTTTGTAAGTGATTTACACCGATTGATTTTTCAATATCAATATTCTATATCAATCGGTGAGGAAGTCAACTCAATGGTTCACATCTTATCGTTCTGCTCGTTCTGCTTTGAGACTCGTTTTTTCGATAACTGAGAACATTGCTGAGTACGATGAATCTAATACTGCAGGCTATGTAAAATGGTGGTGGAGGTTCCTGGTTCTAGCTGGCTCACAAGATCCATATCCACATGCTCATACCCGACCGACAAACATAAAGACATCATTAAAGCTCAAGTACATGTTTCAAGACTTCCGCTACTCAGATACCACACACTTCATGGAACCTTTTGGGTGTCCAGTTACCATCTTAAATACCAGGGATCATTTAGGCAAGTTTGATAGAAAAGCTGATGAGGGATTTTTTGTTGGTTACTCAGTAGTTAACAAGGCCACGAGAGTATTTAACAAAAGGACCAGGATAGTTGAAGAGACTTTAAACATTAGATTTCTTGAAAATATACCTAATGTGACAAGAAATGGACCAGACTAGCTTTTTGATGTTGATTCTTTGATAATATCTATGAACTATGTGTCAATTGTTGCAGGAAATCAAACTAATGGTATTGCAGGAACTAGAGATAACATTGTTACAGGTCAAGCTGAGAAGAAGACAAAACCTGAACAAGATTACATCCTAATACCTATCTGCACAACTGATCCATTAATCTCTTAAGATCCTAAGGTCAGTGAAGAAGATGCTGAAGAGAAGCCTACTAAAATGGATAAAAATGGAGCTTCAGATAAAGATGGGAAGGATGATCAAGCCATAAGGAGTGAGTTTGAAAGGCTACTTCAATAAGAAAAGCAAACTATACATCCTAACAGTACTAATTGTTGGAAACACGAAAAGTGTCGGTCACTTCCAAAGTTGTAACAAGTCTTAGCTCGTAGTTAGTATAAGGATTAGATTAGTAATCTAATCCGGCCCAAGGCCCATGGGTGGCCCAACTCCAGCCCATGGCCGGCCTCTAGTTAGTATTTATACACCCTCTCCTTGTCTTGGAGAGGGTTGGTTGTTCCATTTGTTTCACACATTCCATAATACATTCATCCATTCCATCCATCTTTCTTTCTAACAATCCAACCCACATCTCACTTATTGTTCTTGGTTGATTCATTAGATTACTAGTATTCTACAAAGGTAAATCATAAGTTTAGGGGAGGATTATTGGGAATTATACATTTCTGACTTAGTACCGTTAGTTATATACTTAGTACTACTAGTAATAGTTAGTACTGACAGTACAAAATGTTAAGTACTGCTCAGATAGTTAGTACCGTTAGTATAAAATAGTTAGTACCGTTTAAGAGATATGCATGAGATATTATAGGAAAAGATATGCATTATCTTCTAACGCGTTTTGTAAGCCTATTAGGGTTTTTCCTCGGTGTATAAAAGGAACCCTTATGGCATAGTTACATATATAGATTAATATTCAGAGAATAGAAGAACGCGATTAGTTATTAGGCAAAACATATAGTTGTTTTGTGATTTGTTCAAAATAGTGAAAGTTCTGTGTTCATTGTTTGATTGTTTCTTCTGAGTATATAAATATTAATTCCGCATAGTCTTTATATATACACCACAAGGTTTCTAATCTAGTTGTTTAGATTTATCTAAGCAGAACAAAAGATCCATTCAATTGGAACCAACATTTTTAATGGGGGTAAAACTACATACAGGGATGGTGTGGCTGACTTAGAGTTTAATAAGCTTCTGGATACAGAATTTGTGAGTATCTCTACAAGGTATATTGTTATTAATTATAAACCATACAGTTTTTTATCATTTAATTTTGCTATAACGATTAAATATAATGTCGTTTTTTAAGGAGAATTTGGTATGCTATAGGCATGCAGTTCTTTGGACGATAATTATCATCTAAAAGTCACTTGCAGTTAACTCATGTTTCTCGGCAAATATATATGATCTGATAATATTCAATATAATTTTTAGAGAAATTTTTTGAAACGAAGCTTATCTTAAACCGTATTTGGATCCTCTTTACTCTTATAGATAGTTACAAAACATGAAGATATATTGTGAACCTTAAATGTAACTAACTTTGATTCAGTTTTGAAAGATACTCCTGCTTCTTATGCCATTGTTGAATTCTTTGCTCACTGGTAATTACTATTTTACTAGATCTTACTCTCAACTTCACAACATCTTTCCAAGTATTAAGTTCCCATTGGAAGATTTTTTTTTATCAGGCTATTGCATTATGATTGGATTATGGATGAAAGGAGGGAACTCGAATGGAGTAGTCGTACCATACATATTTTGGTTGTTAGTCAGACAGTGGTAAATTTGTCCCTTTTATAACATATACATATTTAGAGATTGGTTTTTAGTAAAGGATGGTTCAGGTGGTTTGCTAAAAGGGTCTTGCAACCACATGTTGTCTCAAAGTATGCTTACATTTTCTTATAGGATGAAAATCTTGGGAGTCTATAATTTTAATGCTAGAAGGTTATTGATTTATGTGACTTATTTTCTTGAAAGTCAACTACATATATAGTATAGCAAGAGTAAGTGAATTTGATTGGGATACAACACTGCTCATGAAAATATGGCTTTGTGTTTTTTTGTAGGTATGAAATCTTTTACTCGGTATATTACAAAAGCAAAAAATTGTTATGATGTGTATTGAGTTAACTAGATAACTTATAGATATGGCAAATCAAATAGTCACTTCCGTTGGTGGAACAAAGTGAGTTATGCTTTACATCTCTTTATGCTTTGTGTTTGCCAATTACTTTAAGCTCAGCATCTAATACATTATCTTCCAATCAGATTGCTGCTAATCCCATCACAAATAAAGGGTATAGTGACAACAGTAGAAGAGCTATGATTTTGCTCAAGGATAAGGTTTTGAAAATCATATTGTTAAGGCGTACCAAGAAGGGCAGAGGTACAGAGCTTGCACTTCCCCTTAGAGTAAGTTATCATTTTAATTATAATAAATTAAGATATGTTCATTCATTAACAAAGGACATGTAAGTGCTTATTTTATTGGTGCTTAGGGGGTATTTGAGATTGTCTTTCCGTAACAAATATGCAAAGACGGAAAGGGCACGTACTCATCCAAAACAGTCTTTACCTAAGTCAAGGACTAGACATGTAAGCCAATTTAGAATTGTATTAAATTATTTTGTTACAAATTTTCTCAATCTGATATGATGATATGTTTAATAGGCATCATCTTATAATCTGGTGGATAAAGATGATGACGTGAGGAGCCTATTGTTTGGACCCTACAAACAGAAGCAACCACCCTTTCAGTGCAATTAACTCTATTTTGGATAATTTTTTATATTCCAACATAGTACTATTAAACTTAGTTATTTCTCAAGTTTTTGATTTATGGTAATTTAATCCTTAATCTTTTTCCCCCTAATCTATGGTTTTTAAACTTTTGACCTTCTAGTCATAAAGAAACAACCTCATATGTGAAGCCTTATCTTTAACAAACTGCAACTATATGAAAAATCCTTGATTGATAAACTTAATTCGATTGCATTGGCAGATCTACTAATATGTATCTCTATGTGCAGTAATTTGTTATGTTGCAGGTCCCATTTTTGACCCATTGACTGATCAATGGGTCAATTTAGTTATCTATTCTTGCTTAATGGGTCAAATGGGTAAAACATACATTAAAATGGAAATGGTAAATTGCAGTAGTCTTATGGGAATGTAAAAATTTTACATGTATCAAAATCCGTGTTGACCTTTTAGACAACCCGGGCGTAACAAAAATTTCATTCTATATTGTTGATTTATACTGACTAATGTTTTATTTACGCAGAGGGATACAACCAACCTATCCTCGGAAAACATGGAGCTGAAGCTCCGGTTACAAGTTATCGGATAACAGGCTCAATTAAGTGACTGTAAGTTTCCTAGAAACATGATACTTGCAACCATACTATGCCCTTTAGCTTATTATTCTCCTATCCCCTCTAAGTTTGAAGGCTTATATGTATGGAATTTTGGATTTTAATATTATTCTGGTTCTGTTTATACTATAAAAGTTATTGATCATATGGATAATTGCATCATAGAAACATTTTTATGAGTTGTTGTAAAGGCTGTTATTCAAGTTTTGGAGATCTCCTGTAATGAGTTTTGTCATAACATTCTGTATTAAATAAAGATGTATCTTTCACAACAATGTCTTATTTGATCAGTCATCTACAAAAATGTCTACTTGTGAACCATCTACTATGTCATTAGCCAATCTGCACAAAGCAACAGAAGCAATGGCTGAGCATAAACCGTCCTCTCACCAGAAATATGATTTAAGTAAATCAATGGGTATGTCCCTAACGTTAAGATATTTTTCACTTCACATAATTAAAAATTATTATTAATTATTATAAATTATGAATTATTCTGAATTATGAAACACTCCCTGTAATTATTAAAAGATTCATATTTGTGTTTATTACTTTACTGTTTTAGATTGATAACATGAACTGTGGTATATTCTTTATCATAACACTGGGTCGATTCTTGGACTTGGCTAGTTTCTAGAGAGAGAAACACATGAGAGAGTTTTTCTAGTGAGAGAAAGTGTGTTTTTATAAGAAAAGAATAAATGACTAGCTTGCCTCTTCCAAAGTTGGAAGAGGCTTATATAGTACTTACAATATACCGGGTATTAGTACCCGACTTAATACCAAAAAATTGTACTATTAACTATTAAACTATGAGATATAATAAACATTAAAATACACGGGGTGACCGAGTCTTTTTCTAATATCTAACAATCTCCCCCTAAGGGAGGTCACCCCTGAAAATACAAAACTTAATCACTTTAGTCTTTAGCTCGTAGACATTTGATATCTTGTACATTTGGGATAGTGATCTTTTGATTCATCTTAGACTTGTCTTTGGTTGTAATCTTGAGCTTTCTTGAGATCATCACCCAAACATAATCTTACATCATCTTGTAATGGATCGCCTTCTTGTGCACTTGTGAAGAAATACATGATATCAGAGTTTGTGGAAGCTTTGACACCTTTATGTGGTCTTTCATAACATCATAACAAGTGTAGGTCGTGTCTGAGCATTCGCTTATTCACTTGATATCTCAGGTGCTAGGAATTTCCATTTCCATCTCCTTCAATTGGACAAGTGTTATGGACTTTTAGAGGACTTAATAGATGTAATATATATGATAGAAAATTTGGTAAAAGAATTGTACAAAAGCTCTTAATGAATGGAAGTATAAAACTTGTTTTATAAAACAAAAACATGTAAACTGTTTTGGTACCTACTGTTTGATTTCGTCAAATAACATGTATATTTTATGTTTTATTTAATTAGTACTTATTACAAGGATCGTAAGCATATAAGAAACTTGAAAAACCGAGCAATAACGAAGGAGATATGACATTTTTAAGTTTACAATAATTAAACGTATAAAAGTGATTTTATAATAAAGGTATTTTGATAGAATATTCTTACTGTTACATGCTCTGAATATTAAAATAAAATATTTTATAATCTAGTGCTCTTCTAAGGAATCCAAGACGTACGAAACTCGAAAACATAATTAAAATGAAACAAGTATGTATTTTGGCCAAGTGATAATACAATTAATTACATAAAAACAGTTTTTATAAATTGTTATGAACAGTAAAAGTTACTGTCAGCGTGATTAAACATAAAATAGTAATATTTTGATAGATTATTTTTAATAACGAAAAATGTGGACATATAGAATCACTAAAAACCGAATAAAACGAATGAGATACCGTTTAAAATACATCTTAATAATTTAAAGTTATAAAAGTATTTTAATAAAACAGCACTTACTGTTACTGTTCAAAACAGTATCCACCTATTAAAATAAAAAATTTGATTAGACTTTCAAATACGAAATACCCTACATATAAAGAACAAGCGAAACGAGTTAAATATGAGTAAGTTAATGACTTTTGGAAGAGTTACGAACGATTAATTATAATATAGAAATTTTATAAAATTTATAAAAACAAATTAAAACTACTGTTCATACAAGGGCCATAAATATTAAAAATATAATATTTTGATATATTTTCTTAATATGGAGCCATGGATATAAATAACATGAAAAACGGAGTTAGATAACCGATAAAAGATATAAGGTTTATAAAACCATATGCACTATTTTTACTTTTGTGCACTATTTTATAAAAACAATTAAACCAATTATATAATATCATTATATAATCAATAATAATATTAAAATATGTATTATTAACAAACAATCAATTGTGAAGCAAAAACCATACTTTATTTTACGGATACAAATACAAACACCTTTATTCAATAAAGTACGGTTTAAACATTGTTTTGACATTTAAAACTAAACAAATACTATTAGGTGGTGGTGTAACTATATAACTTGTGATGTAGTATTATAAGTACAATTTACCCATACCGACCTAATTAATTAGGTTGCATTCGGTCTTATCTGTGACGTTTTCCATTCCCTTGGATTCATATAACATCAGTTTATTACACTAAGGTGAGTTCACAATACCCATGTTTTACTATATCAAATGATGTACAACTTTTTTGGGGTGAGAAACATGCATTGTTTTACAAATTGGACGCAAGTGTACATTTTATCATGATTACGTGTTTGCCTAAGTAGTGATAACCCACTGTGCCCATTATCATGAACTATCAATTACTTTGTGTGAGCGCGAATGTTATAAATAGATCTATTTGGAATTGACATCCCTATACGGGTAAGTAGCACTCACTGTGCCGGTTTTCCAGACAACGGAACTATACCATGTCCGGGAATTAGGATGTTGCGTTAGAACATCATCAAAGAAGGCAATTTGGCAATTTAATTGCAATCATACATGTCGAGCTTCAGTGTCACGAGCCTTAGGAAACGTAATTACACTTTTGATGTTTAGCATCTGTTTTTGCATTATCATCCACATGGAAAACTTGTGGTCCAACATTATAATTTACATAAACATATTGATTCACCAACTGTTATGTTGACGTTTTAAAGCATGTTTCTCATAGTCAATGATGCACGAGGGCAATGAACATAGGGATACTCTTTTGATGAGTCATGCATAAAAGATTTTATAGTCATTATATCTTGGGATTTTGTTATAATGATCTAAAATCTTTGTTCAAATTTGACAACAATTAAGTTGTTGTGCATTTATTAAAACAATTTCCATAAATCCAATGTAATCGTATTTTAAACAACTCTTTTAGAGTCAGTCTCATATCTTGTGCTATTATCTATGAAGTAACGCTCCCCTGACTCATTATGTCCGCTGCCGACCCAATTTGGGGGTGTTGATAGATTGGTAAAAATCTAGAGCAAAGGTTTATAGAGGACCAGGTCAAATGTTTTTTACATTGGACTATAACCATTTCAACGTGCATCATACAAGGGAATTTTCATAGGAGCATTCACTTATACATTTACTTTTGCATAGTTTGAGTATACTTAGATGCTGCATGGTTCACATACGTGTTTATAATATATTAAGTATATTATTATGGGTCTTAATATGTACTAATGTAAACTAGTTGTGTTACAGATCCTGTCCATGTCTTCTACAATCCATAGTCACCTACACATCTGTCTACACTGATTCCGAGCCAGGGAGAGTCTTCTGGGGAGCTGATGAGGAGCTGTCTGATGGAGGTTCTCCACGAGTCATCGTATACGGATACGATGGACTCCCTATGCAGCCGGTAGCCCCGCCATCTCTGGACTATGTGCCAGGACCTGAGCACCCACCGTCTCCCGATTACGTGCCCGGTCCTGAGCACCCACCTTCACCTGTTGAGGTACCATACGTACCTGAGCCTGAGTACCCCGAGTACTTAGTGCCATCCGATGCTGAGGCACCCTTGGAGGACCAGCCTCTACCTGCTGATGCCTCACCTACCGCCTTGTCACCAGGCTATGTGGCAGACTCCGATCCGGAGGAGGACCCCGAGGAGGATCATGCTGACTATCCTGCTGATGGAGGGGATGGTGATGATGAGCCCTCCGATGATGACGATGATGATGATGATACTGATGATGAGGATGAGGAGCCCTTTGAGGACGAGGATGATGACGAGGAGGAGGAGCACCTAGCTCTGGCCGACTCTTCTGCTATACCTGTTGTTGACCCTGTTCCCTCAGCTGGGGATACAGAGGCATTTGAGACTGATGAGTCTGCACCTACACCTAGATCGCCTCAGATTAGGATCCCCTTTGCTCAGACACGTCTCCGTAGGGCACGGAAGACTGTCAGACTTGAGCCACCTATGTCACCATCCATGGAGGCACGTATTGCTGAGTATGTTGTCGCACCTACACCACCATCACCACCACCATCTCCACTATCACCTTGGTCATCTCCACTACCCCAGATTCCTTCACCATCACTACATGTAATCGCTCCACCATTACCCCTACCACCACCTTACTGATGGATTAGTCCCACTTATGCCAGCAACCGTTAGCTATAGAACAGCCGGATAGATAAAGTCTCATCACAATCTACTCATATCCACTACACTTCCGTTACCACCACATTTACAACCACCCTGTACCCACATCTTTACCGTACATTATACACCACTACCACCACACTAGCCCACTATCCATACCACTACTCAGACGTCGGAATCCGTAGGGAGGACATTCTCGAGGCCGAGTTACCACCTCGTAAGAGGTTATGTCTGACTGCTCCCACATCGAGGTATGAGGTGGAGGAGAGTTCGACTGCTGCTCCTAGACCTACTGGAGGTCATAGAGCAGATTATGGTTTAATCGCACTTATTGGATGCCGAGCTCAGACGTAGAGAGCGAGGAGTCGGCTATGGCATTAGGGATGTTTGGGTAGACCCGACAGAGGTTGTTGAGGAGGTAGCACCGACGACCCTCGAGGGGGTCAATGCTAGAGTGACCGAGCTTGTTGCGGTTCAGGAGCAGGACACACAGGATATTTATGCTGTGATAGAGGATACTCAGGATAGACAGAACTCGTTATTTTTAGAGATTGATGGTATTGGGTCGAGTATAACAGTTTCACTATGAGACAACACGACTGTTGGATCAGGAGGCCTTCGTTTCCCGAGAGGATTGGGTACATTCCGTTGGGTTGAGTTTGGCAGTTCACTATGAACTGCAAGCATAAGGACTCATAGCAGAATGCATGATTACCGTATCGCCTCACAGGATCACTTGAAGAGACATGATTGCACATGTTTATCGACTACAAGGGACAGTTTTAGCGCTCTAAGACCAGATTCAGGCACTCCAGGCTAGAGATCAGACTCATGCAGATGATCCAAGGCGATGGTAGTTCTGCCTAGGTTTACATTTTTCATGTCATATTCATAGCTATCATTATGTTAGCCGGCTAAGTATTTGGGTTTTAAAACCCAGCTAGCACGACAATAGGATTTGTATATTCTCTATTTCTTGTATCAGACGAATCCTGTCTGTTTTCCTAATTAAGATATGAATGTGTATTATGGTCATGTCGATCTAAATTCTGTTATTATATGTGCTCCCATCATGATAATATAATCACTGTGTGATGTGATCTTGTTATATATAATGTGTTGTATTATGTTATGTCGATCTCAATTCTGTTATGTGTTGTGATCCCAGTCATGTTATATAATCACTGTGTGATTGAAGTCTTGTTTATATATGTGTACCCATTGTCATGTTGTGTTGTTTATGAAAACTCCACGTTAATTTTATATTGTTGTGAATTTAGAACAATATGTTGCCAAGAAGAACCTTGTCTACTACTAAAGAGCAAGGGTTGTTGCTACGCTGCTGCATAGAGCTGCTGCTAGCGGCTGCTGCCCCTAATGACAGCTAACTGCTGCTTTGAGCAACTAATCGAAGCAAGAGTGTCTGCGGCACTTGCTAACCATGAAACTCTTCGAAATAACACCAATGGTCATGGCGACGGAAGCCACAATTCTGACACTAGAATTAGAGGAACTGTACGCACTCCCCGTGAGTGTACGTACAAGGATTTTCTGAATTGCAAGCCCCTTACTTTTAAGGGTACTGAAGGAGTGGTTGTGCTGTCACAATGGTTTGAGAAGATGGAATCAGTGTTCCATATCAGCAACTGTGTTGTGGAGAACCAAGTTAAGTTTGCTACATGCACTTTCCTTGGAAATGCTCTAACATGGTGGAACTCCCACATGAAGACTGTCACTCAAGATGTTGCTTATGCTATGGACTGGAAGGCACTAAAGAAGATGATGACAGTCAAATACTGCCCAAAGGGTGAAATCAAGAAGTTAGAAATTGAGCTCTGGAACCTAAAAGTAAAAGGTACTGATGTCGCAAGTTACACTCTGCGTTTTCAAGAGCTTGCACTGATGTGTGGAAGGATGTTCCACGAGGAATCAGAGGAAGTTGAGAAATATGTTGGTGGACTTCCTGATATGATTCGGGGAAATGTAATGTCATATCAACCCAAGACGATGGAGAAAGCAATTGAGTTTGCCAATGATCAGATGGATCAAAAAGTCCTCACTATTACTGAAAGGCAAGCTGAGCAGAAGAGGAAGTTGGAGTTTATGCGGAACAATGACAGGGCCCTACAAAAACAAGAGACAAAACAGTAAGGAGGTCTTAACGCAGGGCCTGGTGAAAAGAGAGGGAGTACACGGATCAGTGCTCTGTGTACAAAATCAACATCAACTATCACCACAAAGGTCCATGTGCTCCCAGGTGTAATAAGTGCAAGAAGATCGGTCATCTGGCTCGTGACTGTAGGAGTTCTGGTCCCAACGGTAATAATAACAATCGTGGGAACTTCGGGACAACTCAGAATGCTGTCACTTGTTATGAGTGTGGTGTTCAGGGGCACTTCAAGAAAGACTGCCCGAAGCTAAAGAATGGAAACCGTGGTAATCAACGTAGGAATGGCAATGCACCCAAACCTAGGTCCTATGTGGTGGGCAATCGGCAACAGACCCAAGACTCCAATGTCGATTACGGGTCACGTTCCATCTAAACGCCCGCTATGCATCTATCTATTTGATATTGGTGCCATAGAAATTTTTGTATCACTACATTTAGTTCCCTATTGATATTCACATCAACTTTAATTAACCATTATTTATGATGTTGAACTAGCCGACGGGAAAAATAATTAGATAAACACTATCATCCAGGTTGTATACTAAACTTCTTAGACCATCCATTCAACATCACTTAATGCACGTAAACTTGGTAGCTCTTCGATGGCATAATTCGGTATGATGGATATCAAAGTACCCCGGACGCTGCATTGATTTGGCCGAGCAATCTTCGTATTCCTTGGGGAAAGGAAACCTTAATCATTCATGGTGACAGAAGTAATCAGGGAAGTCGGACTCATTTGAACATTAATATCGTGCACCAAACTCAAAAAATTTGTTAAAGGACATCATGTCTTTTTAACAACATGTTTACTCGAAAGAGACTAGAAACAAGTCGGGGAGAAGCGACTTGAGGACTACCAATCGTTCAAAGATTTTTCCTGAGTATTTCCTGAAGATTATCCGTCTTCCACCGACTCGACGACAAAGTGGAATTTCCAAATCGATTTGTTGCCGGTGTTGCACCTGTAGTACGAGCACACTTATCGATTAGTAGCTTCTTTCCGAAATGAAAGAGTTGTCAGAGCAACTGCAAGAACTATCCGACAAGGGCTTTATAAGACCCAGTTCCTCACCTTGGGGAGCTCCGGTCTTGTTTGTCAAAAAGAAGGGACAATCATTTCGAATGTGCCAATGACTCCGGGAATTGAATAAGCTGACGGTGAAGAATCGTTATCCTCTCCCAAGGATTGATGAGTTGTTTGATCACTACAAGTCCAGTGTTATTCGAAATAACTTATGATCGGTTTCATCACTCTTCAGTACGTGAAGAAGATATTATGAATGAATGACATTTAAGGACTCGGTATGGTCATTACGAGTTCCAAGTTATGCCATTCGTGAACAAATGCACTTGCAATATTCATGGACCTCATGAACCGAGTGTGCAAACCATACTTGGATAAGTTTGTAATTGTCTTTATCGACGATATACTAATTTATTCAAAGAACAAGAAGGAGCATGAAGAGCATCTTAAGGCAATTCTGGAATTGCTCAAGAAGGAGGAGTTGTACGCTAAATTCTCTAAATGTGAATTTTGGATTCCTAAGGTACAATTTCTCGGCCACGTGATTGATAGTCAAGGCATTCACGTGGATCCCGCCAAGATCGAATCCATAAAATATTAGGCGTCCAAGACTCAATGTAGATTCATTAGATTTTTAGCTAGCCGTACAACCGAAGATTCCTATGAAGGATTTCAATCGCTAAGCCAATGACCAAACTCACTCAGAAGAAAGTCGCCTTTGAATGGGGTGACAAGCAAGAAGCAGCTTTTCAGACATTGAAGAATAAGTTGTGTAGCGCACCTATCTTAGCCCTCCCTCAAGGAGCTGAGAACTTCATTGTTTATTGCGATGCGTCGCATAAAGGATTGGGGCGGTGCTAATTCAAAACGAGAAGAGTATTGCTTTACAGCATCAACGTCAGTTGAAGATTCGGGGGGGGAGAAAAATTAAACTACCATGATTTGGAACTTGGTCCTGATGCTTACTCTAAAGATTAGAGGCACTACTTATGGAACCAAGTGTACATGGTCACAGATCATAAGATATACAACAACGATACTTCCATAGAAGGAAGTTAATATAAGCAACATCCATTGATAGAGTTGCTCAGTGATTATGATTGTGAGATTTCGTTATCACCCAGAGGAAAGCACATGTTTTGCTGGATGCCATTGATCAAAAAGAGGCGAATTAAACCATTAAGAGTCCGAGCCTTAGTGATGACTATTGGTTTGGATCTTCCCAAACAAATCTGATGCTCACACCGAAGCAAACAAAAACCAAGAATCTCAGAAAGGGAAGATGTATGGTATGATTAGGAAAGGATAAATCACAGGAAAGTTGGAACCCCAGCGCTTGACGGAACCTATCTTAAACTCAGGAGTTGGTTTTTGCCATGTTATGTGAAGTGAGGATTGTGATCATGCCAGAGTCCGACAAATCAAAATACTACAATCCATCCGGGTTCTGACAAATTACCAGGACATGAAAAAGCTATATTGGTGGCCCAATATGAAGGCCGACATCGCCACCTATGTTAGCAAGTGTTTGACGTATGCTAGAGTCAAAGCTGAACACCAAAGGCCATCGGGTTTGTTAGTACAACCTGAGATACCCCAATGGAAGTGGGATAATATCACTATGGATTTTGTCACAAAGCTTCCTAAGTCTCACAAGGCCATGACACCATTTGGGTGATTGTTGACCGAGACTTACTAAGTCTGCAATCTTTAACGTCAATGAGAAAACTGATTCCATGGAGAAATTGGCGAGAATGTACCTGAAGGAGGTAGTCACGAGGCATGGAATACTTGTCTCAATCATTTGTGGATCGTGAACTAGTTCTATCCGCATCAAATTTTTTGAAAAGATTCACTTCAAAGGCCTTGGTTTCTACATTGGATATGAGTACTGCGTACCATCCATAAACCGATGGACAAAGTGAGAGAACTATCCAAACTCTCAAGGAATCCTAAGTGAGTTGGTGGATCGACTTTGGAAAATGGTTGGGTCAGACATTTGCCACTAAGTTGAGTTTTTCTCTACAACAACATGTTTATCACGCAGCATCAAGCTGCACCATCGAGCACTTTACGACGGAAGTGTCGTTCGCATGCTTTTGTTGGCGGTCGGACAAGTTTCAACTCCCCCCAAAACCGGTCCAAAATGGTCCAAGAGACAACTCGAGAAGGTCCATCCAGATCAAACAAAAAGCAAGGCCGCTCATGATCGACAAAAGAGTTACGCCCGACTTAAAGCGTAAGCGATGGAGTTACAAGTTTATGAATATGAGTGATGCTCACAAGTTTCACCTTGAAAGGGTCATACATTTGGAAAAATAGGGAAGTTAAACTTAGATATTTGGAAAAGAACACTTTCCAAGGTGCTTGAAAAGGTTGGATCTATTGCTTACAACTTGATCTTCCCCAAAGTTAAGTGGTTCAAATACATTTCATGTATCCAATCTAAAGAAAATGTTACTCTGATGAACCATTAGCCTTAAATCCGTTGCAAGACTCCATGTGGATGACAAGCTCCGTTTTGTGGAAGAACCCGTAAAGATCATTGATCGAGAGGTCAAACGATTGAAGCAAAGCCGTATCCTAATTGTCAAGGTTTGATGGAACTCAAGGAGAGGTCCTGAGTTCGCATGGGAACGCGAAGACCATTCAACGAAGTATCCGCATCTCTCACTAAAATACCCTACCATTCATCAAGTGTTGCAACTTGAGCCTAAGGACCAGGTTATTCTAAACGGGTGGAGACTGTACATTACATTTTCCAGGTCATTACGACTTCATCTATTCCAACTATTTTATTTTTAGGCTTTTTGCCGTTTACTTTTAATTAAATCGTATATTAAATCGCGTAAACCAAAAATCATCATTCAACTAACGGACACCAACAAATAAAAGTTTATCATCAAGGCAAGATTATATAGATTATTAAGAGTATATTTTTATAAACTTTTCATAATTTATTTATTTTCATTGGTTACTAAAAAAACGTTTTTTCTACTCTCACAATAAATTATATTTAGGCCATACCGAAATACCTACACCTCTCATACATACTCCACAAATACCCACAATATACCACTACATAAAATTAATTCTTTCCCTACCCACATATCATTTAGAACCGGATCCATGCATATACACACATAATAAAACCATAAATCTTCCACTAGTGTCACCATCATCTACTTATAGGACCACCAAGTACACTTACAACTCTAATTCTCCATAAATTGGCACATCATGGTACCCTAAAACCCATTTTGGCCGTTGCATTGTATTGGAAGGAGGAGAGCTCTTACATGTTGTACTTCAAACCACTCCAACACATGGTTATGTTAAGGTTAGTTTTGCACATTGAACTAGTTCTATATAAGAACAAGTCCAAGGTTAAGCCATCCACTCTTTCATTTACAAGCAAATAACCTCACAAAAACTCTCTCTCCCCTATAAGCAAAAACCACAACGCACTTTTATCTATTAGGTTTAAATTAAAAATTCATTCTATCAAATATTTCCAAGGCATACAAGGGTTCATTCTAAGCATATCTAAGGTTACTCAATGGATTGCAAGCTTGGATTTAGGTTTATCAAGGATTAATCAAGAAAATCTATTTAGGGTTTTCTAGATTAGAGTTTTGGATTTGGAAGCTTGGCTAGGGATTTTATTTTGTGTTTATCATTCTACTCATCTCCTATAAGGTCTATTTAAAATATTTCATTTCCATTCATTCATCATCTTATGTGTACATGCTAGTTATATATGTTAAACACCACCTAGATGTATTTTTATGATTTTTGGGATACTACAAGACATATATAAATTCGAAATTTTATAAGTATAATTAATAAATAATACATGGAATGGAACTACACACTTAATATAAGTACCAGTTGATTTATGAGTTAGTTTGTGAATTATTTTGTATTGAAAGATAATTACAAGTTTGTGTATAAAAAGATCATGAGGACATGGATTTAATTTGGACAAATGCTATGGGCTTTTAAGGGACTTAATATAGGTAAGATATATGGTAGAAAACTTGGTAAAAGAATTGTACAAAAGCTCTTAATAAATAGAAGTATAAAACTTGTTTTAGAAATCATAAACACACAAACTATTTTGATGCCTACTATTTGAATTCGTGTGTAAACACATATATTTTACATTTTATTTAATTAGTACTTATCACAAGGATCATAAGCATATAAGAAATTTGAAAAACCGAGCAATAACGAAGGAGATATGACATTTTTAAGTTTACAATAATTAAACGTATAGAAGTGTTTCTATAAAAGTTATTTTGTATAAATACTTACTGTTATAGATCTAAGATATTAAAATAAATATTTTATAATTATGGTGCTCTTCATAAGGAATCCAAGGACGTAAGAAACTCGAAAAACAGAATTAAAATGAACAAGTTATGCATTTTGCAAGTTATATACAATTAATTACATAAAAATAGTTTTATAAATTATTATGAATAGTAAAGGTTACTATTCATCAGTGGATTAAACATTATAAATATATTATTTTGATAGATTTTCTTAATACGAAAACGTGGACATAGGAATCACTAAAAACTGAATTAAAATGAACGAGATACAATTAAAATACGATTCCCATAATTAAAGTTATAAAAAGTGTTTTTATAAACTTTTACTTACTGTTACAGTTCATAACAGTACCAAACCATATTACAAATATAAAATTTGATTAGACTTTTCAAATACGAATCCATACATATTAAGAATAAGCGAAACATATTAAATATGAGTAAGTTATGACTTTTGGAAGGTTACGACGATTAATTATATAAAAGTACTTTTATATAATTTTATAAAAACAATTAAAACTACTGTTCATCAGGGGCATACATATTATAAATATAGTATTTTGATATATTTTCTTAATACGGAGCCATGGATATAAATAACGTGAAAAACGGAGTTTAAACGATAAAGATATAAGGTTTATAAAACCGTATGCACTATTTTTACTTTTGTGCACAATTTCATAAAAACAATTAAACCAATTATATAATATCATTATATAATCAATAATAATATTAAAACATGTATTCTTAACAAGCAATCAATTGTGAGACGAAAACCATACTTTATCTTACGGATACAAATACAAACATCTTTATTCAATAAAGTACGGTTTAAACATTGTTTTGACATTTCAAACTAAACAAAGACTATTAGGTGGTGGTATAACTATATAACTTGTGATGTAGTACTATTAAGTATATTGTACTCATATGGCCTACATTTAATTAGGTTGCGTTCGGATTTCGCTTGTCGACTCACTCACTTGATTCATATTATCAACACTATTCACTAAGGTGAGTTCATAGCCCCATGTTTTACTATATCAATGATTTACAACTTTTAGGGTGAGATACATGCATTGTTTAACAAATTTGACGTAAGTGTACATTTTATCATGATTACGTGTTTGCCTGAGTAGCGATAACGAATCTGAGCCCATTATCATGAACTGTCAATTACTTGTTGTGAGCGCGAATGTTATATATAGATCTATTTGGGATTAACATCCCCATCCGGGTGAGTAGCTCTCAATAGTGTCACAGAGTGAACCAACGGATGTATACCATGTCAGATTTGTGATGTTTCAGGTTGAACATCATTACGGGTAATGTGGCAATATTTATATTGCATTCATACATGTCGAGCTTTAGTGTCATGAACTTAGGGAAATGTAAATACATTTTGTGATGGGTGTACAGGTTGCATAATCACGGGGAAATCTTGCGGTCCTACATTATATTTACATAAACATATGAATTCACCAACTTTATGTTGATGTTTTAAAGCATGTTTTCTCAGGTCTATGAGGCACGAGGTGCTAAGGATACATTGGGGATACTCTTTTGGGGAGTCATGCATAAAAGATTTGGAGTCATTACATCTTGGGATATTTGTTATGATCTAAATATTTATTATCAAATGTTGAACAATTTAAGCCGTTGTGCTTTGTATCAAACAATTTTAATAAATCCAATGTATCGTATTTTAAACGGCTCTTTTAGAGGTCGTTCTCATATCTTGTGCTATTGATCTATGAAGTAACGCTCCGGACACATTATTCCGCTGCGACCCTATTTGGGGGTGTTACAGATTGGTATCAGAGCCAGGTTATAGAGAACCAGGTCAAATGTTTTTGCTGGACTATAACCGTTTTCAAACATTGCATTCATACAAAGGGGTTTTAACGGGACATACATACACTAGTTGTTTGCATTAGTTAGTTTTACTAGATGCTTACATGATTCATATATGTGTTCATATTATAGTACGTACGTTACTATGAGGGTCTTATGTATATATACAAAGATGAGTTTGCATTCTTTCGCACATACTCTACAATTATTTATATAAGGGTTATTTATATAAATAGGGGAACATTTCTTTAGGCAAGGTAGCACTATAAGCTCGTAGGTCCTAAACGCTACCTAAACTGTAACACCCCCAAAAACGTGTCGCAGCAGAAATGTGTCCGGGGGCGTTACTTCATAATACAACAACACAAGATACAAGAGAACGACCTCTAAATGTGTCGTTTGAAAAGTAATCTCGTTGATTTCCTTGAAATTGATATAACATTTGTCTCATAATTGCATCATAATGAAAAGCTTGAAAACAACCCAATGAGATTTGATCATTTGTATGTAAGTAGTAATCCATGAATGAAATCTTGTCAAATTTAGACTCCAGTGCACATCAAATAATCCAAGCATCTATTCACCTGAGAAAAACATGCTTAAAAAGTGTCAACATAAAGTTGGTGAGTTCATAGATTTGTTTAAGTATAAATGTTGAACCAAGGTTCTGTAAAGTGTGTATGACCATTTAAATCCTTAAATGTACTTCCAAAATGTATGTATGATTTTTAGAAATCAAATAGTTGTAAAGTATGCGGAGACAATTTCATCCCCAAATAGTCCCAAAAATATCGTATGAAAACGTTTGTATCGATACGCAATTGTTCAAAGCATGTATGATATTTATATATATTAGTTCACCAAAATGTTTCAAGTATGGAACGCCACTCTATTTAAGGCAAAGTAAATATTCATGTGCGTATAAAACAATGATTTCAATTACTCTAAGTTCATGAAACCGATGCACTATGTACCCATCGTAGGTGTCCCCTCCAAGAACACCCGGGCAGTAATGAAAACCATATGTACCCATCACAGGTGTCCCCTCCAAGAACACCCGGGCAGAAATGAATATGTACCCCTCGCAGGTGTCCCCTCCAAGAACACCAGGCAGTAATGAATATGTGCCCCTCGCAGGTGTCCCCTCCAAGAATACCGGGCAGTAATGAATATGTGCCCTTCGCAAGTGTCCCCTCCAAGAACACCCAGGCATTTACTTGTAGTTATCAGTTCAATCCGCTTAAGCTAATCCATAATCATATTCTTCTTACCCCTCACTAAAAGCAAAATTCTCTTTCTTTCTCTCAGGCTTACTTTAAGCCACATCCACATGTCTTTAGTCTTTGATGATGTTTTATATAGACTTTAATTTCCATCTTTTAAGATTTGTAAGATGTAATAAGCCCAAAGTTTACTGTCTAATGGCTTAAAAATAAGCCCAAAAGTCCCCCCTTTTGTCTGTTTTATAACCATTTTTGTGTCAGTAGCTTATTAAGCTTTTCTAAGCTTACTTTTTCATCATGCAATTTGCTTGAATTCCAACCTGTCAGTTGCTTTATTAGTGTAGTTGAGTCTAATTTTGCTTATTTTCTCTTAGTGCTTATATAAGATCTGGAAAGCCAAAAGAAAAAGCCCTTAACTTTTGTCCATCTGAAGAGCCTCTGTCTCTAGTAATTGCTTTTTACAGCTTATTTATAAGCTTTTATAAAAAGTCATAGTTTTAAAAGTGCTTATTTTTATGTGTTTAACAAGTCTAAAAGAAAATTTTTGAAAAAAAACATAAAAATGGGGAAGGTGGATAGTCTCGAGAGTGACATGGGGCTCTAACACTAAGACCGTCAACCCTACTCTACGCTTTTAAACACACACTCTACCCCCTGTGCTACAATAGCACAACCGGTAAGAGTGTTTTGAGTTTATCAACATATATAATGCCCTTTTGGCTTTAAGCTTATAGAGCGTTTCCCAAGGCGTTATTTCAGACTTATTGAGATAAAGCTGGAAACTTCATTTTATTTTCCTAGATTGTCTCAGCTATATTTTTTAATTTCCGCAATTTATTTCAATATTTATAAAATACGTTTATTATTTTAATATTTAATTTTCATTATTTTAGTTTTTTAATATTATAATAAAGTCAATTAAAAGTCAAAAAATTTAATTATCTTTTACAAAATTTTCTATTCATCATGTAGTATGCTAGAAATGTGTAAAATTGTTTGCTGAGGGTTAATAATTTAGGAATTTGTTTTTAATAAAGAATGAGGATTCGATTCCGTTCGTCCTTCTTGCGCGTTGTTGTAGCCTTAACGCGCCTTCCGTTTTAATCTATTTATATTTGATCGCTTCTTGTCAGTACATTTAGAGCTTTATTAAAAGTAAAAAAACTAATTGTAGGATTAAAATTTGAAAATTGGGGCTTTATAAACCGCGTTTTTGGCGTCACCGGTTTAGTTTTACGTTATTTTTCTTTCTCGTTTTATGTTTTCTTAATGCTTGTTTTTGCATTGTAATTGGTAGTAATTAGAAAAAAACAAATCATCATCTTGTCATAAATCAACATCAAATATCAAAGTCGTCCATATCGAATTTTCAATTGCACAACACCACATTACGGACATACGAAGACCGTCGGGAAATCAAAACTAAGATCCGAAGGAGATCAAGACTTACTTTTCCGAAGAAATATATAATTAAAATGGATTCTCGTTGTAATTTTGACTTTTCGCCTTTGTCAAGGGCAATTTGGGTTGGGATTTGCTAATAGTGATTATAGTATATACCGTATCAATCGAATTAAATTTTGGCGCCGTTGCTGAGGATCGAACCCGGGTCACCCGCGTGACACTTGTTTACTCTAATCGAGTACTCATTATCTATCTTGAATTCTAGGTCGATATTCATTGGTAGTTTTACTTCCGCCGCCGAAGACAGTTTGAAAACACTCTCCCATACTCATTAGGAAGCACATGCATCGTCATGTTATCCACCGCACCTTAGAAAGGTTATGAGAGTACGTCGTACTGTCATCGGACATTATTAAGTCTAGATGAATTATAATCGCTTATTTGAAAGATTGGATGCCATCTTCAGTTACTAAAGAACTTGTAAATCCCACGAACCATAGTTTATCATTTCTTACTATATAAATTAGGACGCTCACTTTGATGTCCATAAATGAATTATAACTGAATGAGCTTAATGTATCCAATATACACGAGTATGACTCGAACCCGATAATAACCACCAGAGATCCGTTAAAAAGATTTTAGAAGTCACAATAGGTCATGCCACGTGGATTACTAATGCCGAACCGCAGGAATCTTTATAGTCCTCCCGTTTCGAACTACCGTTATCTCATTCTTAATTATGTACTTGTGGGGCGGGTCTAATCCTCTACATCACGAACTAGTTCGTAGGAACCAACAAGACTTGTTACACACTTTGAAACTAATAAGTTGATTCACTTCAACTCACGACTGAGGTAACTATATTCGCGTCCCGTATCACATAAGCCCTCCGCGAGCTCCTACCTATTTTGAGTTGAACTTTATACGGGGGCATATGTTGTTTCTCTCGAATGTCCACACTCTGCACATCCCATCACCGTTTGTTATAGTTATTGTTGTTTTAGTTGCTGTTGTTGGGTCCTGGAGCGGTCCCAGCTTGTACAACTTTACATAAAAGGGGATTGCAACCCCCCTAAAACCAGGATAAACAACCTAACGATGAAAAGAGATAGTCGAACTATTCATTTCGGGACACTAGTACGAAGACTTAGGTCGCGATACATCCTGGTACTGCCAAGTAAGTTGGATACTTACATCTATAAGCCTCGTCCGTATTAATCATCGAACATTACAAACATCAGGAACGAGACTCTGTCCTTGGACATTTAAAACTTTACATAGACATACTCACGGCAGCATGACACACTTTCTCTCATTTCAGATCACTTCACTAATTAATGATGATACTCTACCATAAATTTCTTTATGACGCGTGTATATCAATCATAAGACCTAAAATGATATTTTGGAGATACCTATTTTGATGGATTAAATATCCTAGTCAAACCTAGCCAAGATTTTTGGTATATTGAGAAGTGTTGAAACATCAAAATTTGCTGACTAAAGTTATCAACGTTTTGTTTAGTACTGGTTTATTAAATCTTAAAAAAAATTTGGTCACACAATCGGTTAACACAAATTAAATCTCGGGACGAGATTTCTTTAAGGGGTAGGTACTGTAACAACCGGCAATTTTTGAAAATTTAAATGACTATTTTACCCTTTGACTTTTCGGGTCCGGCTTGACTTTTTGACTTTTAGTGTCAAATAAAAACGATTACCGCGTAACCGGTAATTTTTCGGAACATATTTAAATAATAAATCATATTTATTATTACATATCTCTCATGTGCAAAGTTATTTTTAACTTATTTGACTTGAAAACGAAAAAGATATATGTTATTGATAAGTTGACTTATAAAAAACGACTCGCTAAATCACGTTTTCACGACTTGGACTCCAAAACAATTTGATGTAAAACGACATTCTGGACAACTTTTTAGTTTTGACCGAGACCCGAAAACCAGCAGAAAATGACCGAAATACCCTCAAAAAATTTTAAAAACGAGAACAACGCGTACTGGCACAAAAATAATTAAATTTATATTTAATTACCACTTTTTATTAAATAAAAATATTTAATAAATTATTGAACATTTTTAATTAAAAGCGTTTGTTGAAAAACGCGAATATTCGGGTTTAAATTCATTTTATTTTCCGGACAAAGTTTATCAGTAATATACAAAATAAATAATAAATGTTTTAAATAAGTTTTATAAAACATTTACGAAAATTAGTCGGTGGAATTACTCTATTTTTATCAAAAACAATGAATTGGAAAACAATGGCGCAATGTTTCGTGATCAGAATCATTGATAAGTCGCTAAAACGAGTCCCGAACACTAATTACAAAAATTACACTTTTGGTTCCTGTGAAATATTTACATAATCAACTCAACTATATAATCTTCATCACTTTATTTAAAACTTTTAATATATATATTAAAGTTTTATAAAAAATTTCATTTACAAAATTATAACACACACACAAACACATAATGCTCTCCCCTCTCCCATGATTTACGGCCTCCGGCCAGCCGCGATTCCAGCCACACCACGCGCCGTCGCCGGAAAACTTTGCCGGCAGGACTTTTCTGGCCGAATCCAAAAGATTCCTCGTTAACCCGATCTACCCGATATCTTATACTAGCGCTCTACGCCGCGTGGCTCCCCCTTCGACGACAGCAGCCGGCTTCCCCCCCCCCCCCTTTTCTCCTACGACCGCTGCCCCCACGGCAGACCTAACACCACCACCATCATTATCATCACCATCACCACGCCAATATCACCACACCACCATCACGGCCCCACACCTCACCACCACCGCACCATGGGTGCGTTTGGTTTGATGTTTACACCAAAAAGGGTGCGTCGGTTGTGGTAGTAGCACCATCAAGGGTGCGTTTGATTATTCCTAAGCACCACGAGGGTGCGTTTGGTGGGGCAGCCGCCACCATGGGGTGGGTTTGGTGGGCTGCCGCCACTATAGGGTGCGGTTGGTTTGTATAGTAAGCACCGAGGGGTGCGTTCGGGTCTGGGTCAGCCCCGACATAGGGTGCGTCGGGTTGTTTTGTCGGCCGAAAGGGTGGCAGCCACCACCATGGGGTGCGTTTGGTTGGCTGTAAAATGGCCCAAGGGTGCGTTTGGTTTTCGTATTCGCACCAAGGGTGCGTTCGGTTTGGTATTTGCACCGACCAGGGTGCGTTTGGTTTTCATACTCGCACAAGGGTGCGTTTGGTTTAAAGACAAAGCAAGGGGTGTGTTTGTTTCTGGTTATTAATCGAAAGAGGGTGCGTTTGGATTTGCTGTTAACCGGAAAGGGTGCGTTTGGATGTGGGTTAACAACCCATAAGGGCTGTTTGGTTTATGACTGCCCGTAAAGGGGCGTTTGGTTTGGCAGTTAACGCACTAAGGGTGCGTTTGGTATAGCAAAGTTATAATAATCGATTAATAAAAATTATTGCGAGATTTATAAATAATAAATCGAAACTAAAATGGTGGTTAATGGTTAAATAAATATGATATTTATTACTTTGTTTAGTTTATATATAAATATATATATATACATATTTAAAACACGCGGATGTTGAAATATTGATTTCTGTTATTAAGTGGAAGAACATTAGATTCTATAAATATGAGAAACATTATATAAACGAAAATGTCATGACGAAATTTATATGAATTTCTATATTTAGTAATGATTTACTAAAGCTTCTATTATTTTAGAAACCGATAAAGGGGACTAAGTATATTTTAAAGATACATAAATTTGTATTATACAATAACCCGACCAACCAACGAAAACTATACTTTTACAATGAGACAATTATTTTAGACACGACCTGTCGAGGAAACGAAATATAAATCTATAAAATATTATTTTATATTTTATAACTGTCAGCTAAAAAATAACATAATAATTGTGGTAAAAGCTTTATAAACATCGTTTAACTTAATTGGTAATCTTAAAACGTACGATTACGTTTATGCAAGAACTTTTTATTTAATTAAGTGGTGATTTCAGAAAACGGGTCAAACTAATTGGTTTAATTATTTACTCACACTTCGTATATAATACTTGCAAAGCATTATATATTTCACATTACTCTTTGGATTGTTTGTCCCTGTTATATAATTCACGGTATGAGTTATATAAGGGTTTATTTTTTTCATATGTAATATACAAAGAATATATTATATACTTTGCGTTATCTTTAAATTTATTTGTTTAACCAACCACCAAACTATTACAACTTGAAATCTAAATCTTCTATCAATGTGTCGCGTTGATGTGACTATCCATCGAGAAACCCAAATTCATTATCCTAGGCTAGTGGGACTTAGCAGTTAAGTTAAGCTGCAACTTCTTGGTCGAGCCGTTTCGGTTTCCGTTTGTGCTGTACTTAATATGTGCATTTCTGCCAGATCGTTCTTCAACATCAATGTGAGTTCATAGCCCCACGTTTTACATGATTTTGTTTTATAAGTTTTTGGGGTGAGAAACATGCAATGTTTTACAATTGGACACAAGTGGGAAATTTTATATTATGATTACGTGTTGCCTAAGTTACGATAACCCAAAGGAGCCCATTATCATGAACTGGTTAATTACCTGGAGGGTAAGCGCGAATGTTATAAATAGATCTATTGGGATTGACATCCCCGTTCGGGTGAGTCATGCTCACTGTGCCGGTTTGCCGGACAACGAACGTATACCATGTCGGACGAGGGATGTTCTGGGTTAGAACATCAATACGGGCAATGCTGGCAATTTTATATTGCAATATATTTATGTCGAGCTTCAGTGTCATGAGCTTAGGGCAACGTAATTACATTTATGTGATGTTTGCAATCTGTTGCATTATCATACAAATGGGAGATCTTGTGGTCCTACATTATACGATTTATCAAACCTATGAATTCACCAACTTTATGTTGACTGTTTTAAGCATGTTTTTCTCAGGTGAATTAGATGCTTGGATTATCTGATGTGCATTGGAGTCTAAATTGACAAGATTTCATTCATGGATTTCTACTTACATACAAATGATCAAATCTCATTGTATTGCTTTCAAGCTTTTCATTGTGATGCAGTTATGGGACAAATGTTATATCAATTTCAAGAAAATCAACGAGATTACTTTTCAAACGACACATTTAGAGGTCGTTCTCTTATATCTTGTGCTGTTGTATTATGAAGTAACGCCCCTGGACACATTTCCGCTGCAAAATATTTTTGGGGGTGTTACATGCCAACTACAATACTATCAAACCGTGACTCACAAATGCTTATACATATTCATTTTGTGATTTCAACATGTAAGCTAGTGAGTCTAAGGCATTTAGGAAACATTAAGAACATTAGCAAACACACACTCACTAACTTAAACATCTCCTTTGATGCTTTTGATTTAGACATGCGTGGTATATCCCTCAAAACATTCAAATCCAAGCTAAGATGATTCAAGTTACCTAGTAAGTGTT
This sequence comes from Tanacetum coccineum, assembly GCA_026074375.1. Lineage (NCBI taxonomy): Eukaryota > Viridiplantae > Streptophyta > Magnoliopsida > Asterales > Asteraceae > Tanacetum > Tanacetum coccineum. The sequence goes on from BQNB010002148.1 coordinate 97,837, forward strand.
TCAATCACATCAAGGGACTAAAAGAAGCGCTTAACACACAAATCCACGAACATAAACACACTCTATGCTATTTTTGATTAAACACGCATGTAAAATCACCCATAGCAAATGCATGGATTGGATTCAAATAAAACTACTTTAACCCTAACTTAAGGACACCTTAATGATCAAAAGCCCTATGGTTAAAGTAATCTTAAACACACTTTTAATTTTAAGAAAACCTATTCAAAAATGTATGATTGTGGTGATTTAAATGCAAACCGTGCTAATTCTCTAGTTAATATTTTGTTTAGATGATAACAAGCATGTTTCTATCTTTACCTTTGACGAAAAAATCATGTTTTGATTTTGCTTGGAGGGGGCGAGCGGTTTGGTAGTGAAAGAGAAAAACAAATGAAAGTTTTGATAACTTTCAAGAAAACCACCATTTGGTGGTTTATTGTTTGAAGTTTCAAAATTTGGCAAGTTGAGTCCCTTGGGTTTGAATTCCTTTCTACTTTCCTTATTAACTTTCCTAAAACTTATTGAACTATGGTAAATGGCAACAATGGTCCTTGTACTTTAAGCCTAAAAGTACTAAGCTGCAAATTGCAAATAAGTCCCTAAAGTTTAAAACTAATGACATCTATATCCCTTTGAGTTAAACTAAATTAACTCTCCTTCAAATTGTGATTAGTCATTTATCAAAAACTTTATCCGTTAATTCCTTGATTTATTTTGAAAGCCCGTTTTAAACGATTATTTGATTAGCACTTTCTCCCCCTCAAATAATGACCCGTTTTCTATTTAAAGAATTGTAGTCATTGTTTGAGTGGTTGAATTATCTTTTTAATTCTTTTTTTATTACTGAAAACACTGATTCTTATTCAATACAACACTTTTTCATCTATAAAAATAAGATTTCTCTTATTTTTAAAAATAAATACACTAACACGTACACTTATTTTATTAAGAAAACATGGGTTGTGTAGCAAAGTAAACACAAGCCTTTGTATGAACATGAAGTAGCTCATACCTGAGAAAAATGAATTTCCTAATGAGAGGTCAAGTTATCTTTTTGCCGATATACTTGCCTTTAAAATGATGAACGGGTTGCAGTATAAAATAACTGCAAACCATTTGAAACCATGGTTGTGAAAACTTTTATAACTTCTGCTCGAACTTTATTTACAGCTCCGTTTTATTATTGAATGACATTTCTAAAGCCGTAAATATTATCGATTACAAAAGACATGTCATGAAGCATATTTTTATATTTTTCTGATTTTCTGATTTTTTATTTGGTTTTTGAAATTTTATATTTTTGTATTTTCTTTTTGTAAATTTTCTCTAAAAATCTAATAAATGAAAAATCTTTTTGGGTTTTATTTGTTTAATAATTTACATAGGATACATGAAGAGTGTCCACCTTTACTCTTCCTCTTCTTCTGCCAGACTTTTAAGTGTTTCTTGAGACATACGCTTCATTTTAATCCGACTGATTAGAAATTCAAATCTCTCTTGCCAATGCTTTAGTGAAGATGTTTGCCAACTGATATTCTGTCCTAACAAAATAGAGCTCAACCACACCATTTTCCACTTGCTCTTTGATAAAGTGATATCTGACATCGATGTGCTTGGATCTTGAGTGCTGGACATTGTTGTAGCATAGAGCAATAGCATTTTATCACAGTATAGAGGGATTTTGTTGAATGCAAACCCATAGTCTGTCAGTTGTGATCTCATCCATAGGATTTGGTCACAACATCCAGATAGGGCAATGTATTTTGCCTCTGTACTTGAGATAGCAGTGCTCTTTTGCTTCTTTAAAGACCAGCTGACTAATCTGTCATCCAAGAGCTATGCACTGCCAGGAGTACTTCTTCTAGTGTCTTGACACCCGGCGTGATCAACTTTGCATAAAGCTTTAGTGCAATACGATTATCCTTTTGAATACCAAAGACCCATATTACCGGTTCCTTTCAGGCATCGAAAGATCCGTTTTACCACATGTAAGTGCTTTTCAGTAGGCTTTGCCTGATACCGGGCACACATGCAAACTGCAAATACTAGATCGGGTCTACTAGATGTAAGATACATGAGGGAGCCGACCATACCATGATAACGAGTAGGGCCAACTGATATCCCTTGTAGATCTTCTTAAGTTGGTTCTCTCCACCATTGGTGTGTCAAAGAGTCACTAGATTTAATACTGTATTTCTTAAGATATTTCTTGAGCCTTTTTGACTGGTATACTTAGATGCCTCTAGGACTTTGAGAAATTTATAGTCTAAGCAAGAAAGACATTTTGCCCATCATTGACATCTTAAATTTAGAACTCATTATATTAGCAAATACATCACAAAGAGCAGGATTAGTAAAGGCAAAAATAATATCATCTACGTAAATTTGTACCAGTGATGCGTAATTTCTTTTAATAAAAATTGTCAGGTTTTACATTTATAAATCCCTAACTACCTTGACTATTCCTACGCATTAAAGAGCAGTGTTACTCTATCGTGAATAGTGTAGTGATTGGTAAGTACGGGTGTCAACCCAAAGAACGGTTTATGTCTCTAACTGTTTAATTGATTTTATTTATCTACCTAAGAAAACAGGAAGAAAATCATATTTGAATAATTGAGATTATTGTGGAGCTGTTTTGGTGCTAAGCCTAGCTTGTCGAAAAGGGATTTAGAATAGTGGTGAACAACTAGAAAGTAAGAATGCAATTAATTACTATGATCTCTAGTGCAATGTCTTGTCGCAATATTAAAATTCCTCATATGTTAAAATGCAAACCCAACTGCCACTCGAATGCAGGTCGCGCCTAATACCAGAGTGATTGAACAATGGATAAAGCTTACTTCTTTACGAGAGTAAGGGCCGAAGTTGAATTATAATTATACCGATGCTAAAGCTGCAAAATACTTAATTTTAGATCCAAGATCAAGAGACCGATGTCATAAGTATACATCGAACCTCCAATGTATATGGATACTACGATTGAAGAATTAAGAACATCCAAGTGAAGTGGGTAACTTTGCACGTAGCGTTCTCGCAATCCAGATCTAAGACTAACATCAAGATTATGCAACATAAAACTCAATAAAGAAAACGAGATCATAACATAATAATCATAAGGTTAATTAAAAATACTTAAATGGAAGAACAATAATAAAACTAACTAATAAAAAATAACTTCAACAAAATTATATAGATGGAATCCAATAAGTCAAAATAATATATTAAATTGACCACAAAAAGTTGAAGTATAATTACAAGTTGTGCGAAATTAATGCTCCCGATCCCCTAGTCGAACGCCATGGCAAACCTTGAAGGGTAGGGTTTGCCCTACACAATTTGCGTACTACACCTTTTCTTCTTTTCTTACTTTTCGGCTACACACTCAATACATAATAAAAAATCCATGATATCAATTTGATATCATATATATAATAAAATAAAGTTTAAATCACTGGCGAGTTTGGGTCCTGAAGTTTAGGGTCAAAAGTTGAAATCATGTAATATTTATGCAATTAATGTCCCTGTGACAGCTCATTCTTTATGGCGTAACCACCGATTACGTTACGTCGTAAACTTCTTGACGCGGCTTTCCTTCTTTAAGAGATATTTTGGTTACGGCGTAATTAATAATCTCGTTGCATCGTAACCCTTAGTCAATCATCGAAATCGTTTTCATAATAAACGATTATGGCGAAATACTATCATATGAGTTATGCGTAAATCCTCGTCTGCACGAATCTTCATATTAAATAAATGATTGTCATCAAAGCATCCAAATCTTCGTAATAAATATGTAATTACGGCGTAACCCAGCGGGCCATTACGCCGTAACATCTTCAAAGCTCCTAATTCAACATCATTAATTAAAATATAGTATCCCTACTAAATAATATAGTAGTGGTACTATTCTTCATTTGGCCTGTAGGCTACATTCTATAGAAATATAGTAGCCCTCCATAATATTTAAGTACCTCTACTAAATAAATTAGTATCAGTACTAAATTTGCCCTTTTTCGCTATTTTCTGTTTCAATGCCTTAATTTTCTTGAATTCACAAAATAATTGAAATAAATATCGAATTCATATAAAAGTGATATAAAGCAAGGCAATAAACGAGGAAATTTGATATGAAAAAGTATTCAATATTCATGTTACTCAATTACTTCCCCCCCATCTTGACTTCTACTTGCCTCAAGTAGAACCTTTTAAATAAATTCTTATAACGATATCTCCCGTACTTATCAGGAACGATTGAAGTTAAAATTACCTATGCCTAGAAAAATTCCAAAAACACAAACCGAGCACTTTACAAAAAGGAAAAAACGAATCACAATCTTACTAGCACTAATCTATATGTTTTTCATTTTTGGTGATCACTCAACTGCTCAGTCATGGCAAGTATTCTATCATAAGATTGGCCAGGATACTAAGCTTCACCACTAGAGTCTAGATGCAACTGTTCAAAACGGCAAATGGTTGACACAACACAAAGGCTTACGGAGTTTTGATCATTCAAACAATCTTTCACCAAAAGCGTTACACCAACCAAGGGAGACAAAACCACAACATACACATCCGTAACAAACGGATGAGACATGTATGATTGCTCACTCCCTCATTCGAGCAAAACCAGCGGGTTAGGATGGGAGCGAGATATGGTAGGGATAAGACATGGGATGCACATTTAATTATTGTTAAATAAAAACACAAAACAAATAGTTTCCTAAGTCCACAATCTCCCCGTCACTAGTCGCATTCAAATCCCATAAGGTAAAAACGAGGGTCAAAAAGTCAAGGGGTTTCACACCAATAACACAAGTTTAATGCGATGAAATATAGTGAAATGCTATTAACTTAACCTTTCATCAATGATTTTGTGCTAAAAAATAATTGAAAATTTGGGCCCAAAATAGCAACATAATCTCACCAAATAACTATTTCTATCTCCCTTCCCCCCACTTAAGTTGTACAATGCCCTCATTGTACAAATTGACTTATAATAGAAAGAAGAGATAGAAATGTACGTGTTTATATGAACTACCAGTTAATAAAGACGGAATCATCGCCAGCTGGACAAGGCGGAAATACTATCACTTTACGACATATAAGCTGACTAATAAACACTTTCTTGCATGCTCTTTATTATTATTTTTTTGATGCAAGACAAGGATACAATAAATCACAATACAAACACACACACACACACACACACACACACACACACCACAACATATAATATTATATATATATATATATATATATATATATATATATATATATATATATATATATATATATATATATGATATATATGAGTGTCCCACTACGTCGAGATCAACTGTCTTTAAAAAAAACCCGTCTTGCTCTTCAAATACCCATCTTTCCCTAACCGTAACTTTCACCAGTGAAACCCAAAATTAACCAGCAACTCCTCGATCATGGACTGAGAAACTAAAAGGTAGGCTAGGCGATAGGTGTAACGAAACAGCATATATTGGGTTACAAAATGAAAGTAAAGGCTAGCAGGTTGTCTAGGGTATCTTGCACTTAAAGATGGTGCAACAAGGGGTTTATACAGGGGGTAATCAATGTGAAAAAAGTCAATATACATAAACATAACATGAATTGGATGGGCTATTTGGGGTTAATCCTAAAATATTTACCTTTTGTCAAAGCTAAAACGATTACATAGGCGCAATGGCTCATTGTTGTGGTCTCAAAAACAAGATATACCAGGCAGGTTCTAAAAGTCTCCTACAGCCATCGGCACACTCAGTTTTAATGAATTTGATGTATAAGGGGAAAATCAGAAACGGCTGGTTCCTCACCAATGAAAAAAAAACTTTATAAGGTAGGTGTGTTCAGTATAGTCTTAAACTAGGTTAATGAATGAAAAAACGTGTCAAAATTTTATTAAATGATCATTTTTCAAAAGAAACATAGAAAAATAAAGGCAAGTATAATCAAATGGGCGTTTATTTCTAATCCTTTCCTCCCACTTGAGTCAAACATTAGCATATAAAATTTTTAAATAGGAAGGGTTGAAATGGAATGGATCACTCCTTTGGATTTAGCGGTGATATGAAGAGGCACATACTGCTTAAGCAATGCTCAAGTCTTCTTCTTCAAGCAAAAAGTCCTCCATCACAAGCAACTTCTTCATCATCCTGAATAGCATTCAACCAGGACGGTTCGGGATACTTCCTTGTAGCTTGATTAGTATCCTAGCACCTTCTCCTGTGTATTACCTATATAGCTGCAGGAAAGACTAATACCAAAATCATAAACCTAGATAAAAGCACAATAGCACAATATTACAACACTTTACAAAGAAAATAACACACTTTAGTAGAATTCCGGTTGCATTTAGCGTATGCAAACAAGCTTTTAAAACCACTTGGTGGCACATGTGGACGAGTGAAGTATGTGAGGGTTTTCTAGAGAATATACCTTACAAAGTTCATTTACCAATATACCTCGGTTTTGTAAAATTTCAAAGATTTAATGATTTAGAGAAGGGATGTGGCGTAAACCAAGGATTGGGTTTACGCCCGTTAATTATGTGGATGGGACCATTTCAAAAATTATTAATTAAAGTCCTAGTTCCGTTGTAACCTGGATAAGTATTATGCTTTAATGTCATGATTACGACGTAACTCCTATGGTTACGTCGTAATTGCTGCTTTTAGCAGCAATCTTACCACATAATAACGAGGAAATGTGACTTTGAATTCCACCCCCTTGCTGTTAGACCTTGCAAAACCAAGTAGAAAGTGACAAATACCAGCTAAACTGCAGAAAACAATTTAAAGGCTAGGACTTTGATATTTAAAGTGTGGTTAAGTTCGAATCTAGCCTCCATCATAGGTTATTTGGACATATTCCACACACCGTCAATCTTGCATGTCATTCTCTCTACCTGTAAATAATTGCTCATCCTGCACACTAACAAACTTGTGCATTAAATGTGTACTAAAACTGAGCAAAAAGAAAAGCATACATTAATGGCAATTACTTGACTCAGGAATAAAATTTTAAGGTTCAAGCAATGCTCAAACTATTTTTGGTGTTTCAGACCCGAATACGACGTAACAAGCACTACCAAGTTTGAAACAGATTTTTTTATTTTAATTTTTCACACACGTTATGCCGTAACCATATTACTGGTTACGCCGTAACAACAGTCAATCATTCATGCAAACACTCAGAAAATGGAGAAGAACAGAAGGTTTAAGCACACATACAAGCACAAACAAACACACACACATATCAATCAAACAATAAAAAACAACAAAAATCGTTCCCTGGCAGCGGCGCCGAAAACTTGATGCGTAATTTCTTATAAATAAAACTATGTCAGGTTTTACATTTATAAAACCCTAACTACCTCGACTATTCTTACGCACTAAAGAGTAGTATACCCTATCGTGTATAGTGTAGTGATTGGTAAGTACGGGTGTCGACCCAAGGAACGGTTTGTGTCTCTAAGTGTTTAATTGATTTTATTTATCTACCTAAGAAAACAGGAAAGAAATCATATTTGAATAATTGAGATTATTATGGAGCTGTTTTGGTGGTAAGCCTAGCTTATCGAAAAGGGATTTAGAATAGTGGTGAATAACTAGAAAGGAAGAACGCAATTAATTACTATGATCCCTAGTGCAATGTCTTGTCGCAATCTTAAAATTCCTCATATGGTTAAATGCTAACCCAATCACGACTCGAATGCTAGTCGCGCCTAATACCAGAGTGATTGAACAATGGTAAAAGCTTACTTCTTTATGAGAGTAAGGGCCGAAGTTGAATTATAATTATATCGATGCTAAAGCTGCAAAATACTTAATTTTAGATCCAATATCAGGGGCCCGTGTCCTTCATAATATTTAGGTATACATCGAACCTCTCATGTATTGGATAAAAAAACTACGAATGGAGAAATTGAGAACAATCAGGGTCGAAGTGGGTAACTTTGCGTTAGGTTTCGCAATCAGATCTAAGACTAACATTAAGATTATGCAACATAAAACTCAATAAAGAAAATGATAAAACAACGAGATCATAACATAATAATAGAAGATAATAAATATATTGGAATGCCAAGAACAAATAATAAAACATAACTAATAAAAATAACATCAACAATTATATGGATGAATCCAATAAGCCAAAATAATATAATTAAATTGACCACAAAAAGTTGAAGTATAATTACAAGTTGTGCGAAATTAATGCTCTCGATCCCCTAGTCGAACGCCATGGTAAACCCCAAAGGGTTTTCCCTACACAATCTGCGTACTACACCTTTTGCTTCTTTTTTTACTTTTCGGCTACACAACGAATACATAATAAAAAATCATGTTATCAATTTGATTCTCTATATATAATAAAGATTAACGTTTATATTGGCGAGTTTGGTACCTGAAGTTTAAAGTCAAAAGTGAAACATTGTAATAATTTATCCAAATAAGTCCAAGTGACAGCTCATACTTTACGGTGTAACCACTGATTACGTTACGTCATAAACTTTTTGACGCGACTTTCCTTCTTTAAGAGATATTTTGGTTACGGCGTAATTAATAATCTCGTTACGCCGTAACCCTTAGTTAATCATCGAAAATCGTTTCTTAATAAAACGATTACGGCGTAACTATATTTGGACGTTACGCCTGTAATTCATCGTCAGCACAAATCCCCTCTCTCCCCCCCCCCCTCCCCCCCCTCCCCCCCCTTGTATTAATAAATGATAGTCATCAAAGCATCCAAATCTCATTATAAATATGTGATTACGGTGTAACCCAGCGGGCCGTTATGCCATAACATCTTCAAAACTCCCAATTCAGCATCATTAATTAAAATATAGTACCCCTACTAAATAATATAGTAGTGGTACTATTCTTCATTTGGCCTGTAGGCTACTGACTCGCACAAACTCACCCCTTTAAACGTGTATCAATATAAACAAATATAAACACAACACAAAGAGGATCAGAATCACGCGAGACCAAGAAAACCGGAAGCAGTATAGAGTGTTCCCGGGTCGTTATGTCACAACGAGACTAAAATGGAAATCGAGAGACGATTAATGATTGGTGTTTGAATATGACAAGGAATGATTTGAGGCTAATACTAATAAGCAAATGCACATAAAAATAAGCAAAGAAAATAAGCTGGACATAAATTAAACGCTAGGAAAATGGTAAGAATGAAATTATACTTTTACCACTAAGACATAAAGAAGCTCAGTGAAGTTTAGGACAGACAAATAAGTTAAACTAACTCTAAATAAGCAAATACAAAAAGTAATTAAGCTAGATTAACAAGATAAACACAACAGTACTAACAACAGTACTACCAGTATTAACTAACAGTACTAACTTGGAGTTAGTACTGCTAGTTATAAGTTAGTGCTGGTAGCTTAAGTTAGTATGCTAGGTTAACAAAAACAAAAGAACAACATAATAATATGAGCAAACAAGCTAAAACAGAAGCCTCACCTAGTTAAGGAGCATTAATAATAGGGAATAAGCAATAGAATTAAACTCAAATGAAAATAAGCTAGAAAACTAAAATGATATACTCTAAAAAATTTTTGAAAAGGGCAAATAAGTTTCTACTGAGCAGGAACTAAAAAGGTTAATCTACTCTAAAAAGCTAAACCAATCTTAAATAAGTAGAAACAATAAGCTAATAAGCAGAAATGGACCAACAGTACTAACAGTTTTTCACTAACAGTACTAACTTGGACGTTAGTATGGTAGCTTTAAAGTTAGTATACTAGGTTTATAATTCTCGAAAATGAACGCTCGTACTAAATGGAGTTAGTATGCTAGTTCCAAATTCGGCATTAAATTTCCAAAATCATTTTTTATTTCAAACAATTATAAAAACAGGTTAACAAATAACAAAGTAAAATACTTAAAAGCAAATTTCAATCAGTAATAAGCACTTAAATAAGCTGAATTTTTCTAACAGTGTTAACTTAAAAGTAGCAGTTGTATTAAATGAACTAACAGTATTAACTAATAAAGTAATACAAACTATTTTTAAACTAAAACATACTGATAAAGCACAATTTAGCAGTTCTACATTCAATAAGAAAAACAAGAAAAAGAGAAACTTACAACACCCTTGCTCAAAACAGGGTCAAACAAAGAATCTACAAGCTCTAGCTTGTATAAAACAAGCTAGTGAGAGTCCATAAGCCCATCCAGAACTGGCTTATCATCCATAACATAAGCTGTGGTATATTTGAGAGTGGTATTTGTGATTTTCTCTTAACTACTTAACTTTTTTATTTTTACTTACTTAATGAAAACAGCTTATAAGTAAGCTGTGGTGAGAACTTTTTGAACACAAAACAATATGATTAAGTAACTTAACACTGGTATTGTAAATTGATTTAAAAACTTCAAACTTGCATTAAACTTGAAAGTGTTACAAAGCTGGAAAATAAAAGCTGTAAATAACTAAAAATAAGCTAAGTTATATTAAAACTAAAAACTAGATTCAAACTAAGATGCCTCAAAGGCTTACAAAAAGCTCTATTTATAGCCGAAGTCTTGGACTTGCAGCTTGTGCTTCTTTGTAGAGATAAAAACAAGTGTGCTTGTTGTGTGAGGAGAGTCTAAAGCAAATCCCAGCCTTTGATTTCTTTTGAGCTTCTTTGGAGACAATCTCAACCATCGAAATGCTTTGGGAATGGAGAGGGATTGCCAACATGGACTTTATACAGCTGGGGGAAAGTAGTAGGGTGGGTGAAATGATTTTGGCTAGGGAGAGAAGTGGTTTTGCAGGGGAGAAGGTATGGGACGACATACAAGTTGTACCTGGGTTTGTTGGGCGGGAAAGAAGACTTTTTGGGGGAGTAGGCAGTTTGGTCCCCTGAAGTCTTATAACTTAATTGTAATCTCTGCCCGGTTGGCAGTTTTGGCCCTTGTCTTGTTATTTTAGTAATACAACTTTAGGCTTGGCAGTTTTAGCCCCTCAAGTTGTATTTTCTTCATGCGGATGACTTTAGACTTCGACTTGACTTGGTCCTTTCCTTCCCGTGCTTGGATTTGTTTGTTTTTGGCTTTCTTTTTGCTCCTTTTCTTGAATATCCGTTTCCTGCATAATACAAATGCAAAACATACAAATACAATGTATTTTTGGTACGTTTTTAGTCATTTAAGTTCGTTTATAGTGGAAAATGGTATGTGTAATTAAGCACATACCAAAATCCCCCATACTAAGGTATTGCCGTGTCCTCACGCAATGTTATGAAGTAAACACTTAAGAAAACTAAGAATCTCGATCCCCCTTGACTAATTACCTCGAAAAGTAGCAAAGCGTTCGTCAAGGGGAACTAAAAGAATCAATAGCTTCAACAAGTCCCGTTTTCACCATTTTTGATATGTACACTAATTATCTCTAATATTTTTGGATTTTTCTTTTTCTTTTTCTTTTCTTAACTACCTGTATGACTTCCTTTATTTTATCAACACTGGGATCATAGAATGAGAAGCGTCCATAGAATAATCTAAGGATGTCCTGACGGATAAATTCATCGTCCCCGATTTTTCACTAGTCCCAAGCTAAGCGTAAAAACGAAATCACCGTTAAGTACAAGTAAAATAGGTGGTTGAAGGTCTCACCTTGGAGAGGTGTAGTACGTTTGGAAAGAAAGACAAGTTAGAACCGAGTTATGTAGGAACATTTGAGATCTTTGGATTATTATTGGGCCTACAGTTCGGTTGAGAATTTCTGTCTTATGAGCTGAGTATCGGAAAATTAGATTGGGAGGTGCTGAAAGTTTGAGTAAACCTAAATTTGGGTGGATTCTTTAGATACGTTGAGCTTTGTAACATCTTATATCTTAATTTCAAGACAGTTCTTGTTTGATGAGTTGCGAGGTTAAGATATAAAACACGTTGTTACAATAACTTAAGGGTTTTGATAAGTTTTTCGATACAGCGGTACATGTAGTGATGCCTTCTTTCGGTTTGGGGTTTGTTGTGTGCTAATGCACCCTTGTGGTAGGCAAAGTCATAGTAGATGGATTTAGATTTTGGAAGTAGTCGAGGTTAAAGGTTGACAAGACTCTTTGTTTTGTCAAGGAACCGATGATGTTGTGGACCGAGAGGTCATGAGTAAAAGCGTAGTATGATAGCATTAGTGAAAGTTCGTTGGGATTCGAAGCGTGGTCCTGAGCTTACTTAGGAACGCAAGGATCAAATGAGTCTAAGGTGTCCTCCCCCCCCCCCGTTGTTTTGTGATAGTGCTTAATGCTCGAGTATTAAATCTCGGGACGAGATTTTCTCAAGGTGGGGATAAACTGTGACAACCATGACTTGAGCATGTTGGTCAAACCGTAGTGTTGACCTAAATGTATTCGTTGTAATATATGATTATGGGTTTATACGGTGGTTATATGGGTTTGTGTGGAGATGTGAGATTGATAATCAATCCATTGAGCGTGATCCTCATCTGGGATTGATTTGTGTTGAATTTTTTGAAGTTATTTCGTTTATACGTTGGTGACGAGGAAATAATTTGGGTGATTGAAGCGGTTTCGCGTTAATTGTGTAAGAAATTAACGTAACGTATTTTTGCGTTAGTAATTAAGATAAGTTTAGTGTTAGAGGTTAAGTTATGAGAAATGAGTATTTGATGGAAAATTTTTATTTTAACACTTAATAGTGAGAATGAAAACGCTTGGTATTTTGAGAGAAAGTGTTTTGGAGTTTAATATGTGGATGGTTTAGGATGGAAATAAAAGGGGAAGTGTGTCATTTGTGAAAGAAATGAGTTTGTTAAAAGAGAGAGTTTTTGGAAGACGTTACTATTTTTTAGAATAGTTGAATTTGTGAAATGAAAGTATTTTTGAAAGTTGTTTTTTTTTAGGTCCTAGTAAATTGCGTTTAAGCAAAAAAGGAAATGTGCAAAACGCTAAATTTTTTATAAAAACTTAAGGTAAAGCAAATAATTAAGTAATTAATAAATAAATAAATAAATATTTTTTTATATATGAATAGTAAAAACAATTAATAGAGGATAAGGGAAAGAAAAGAAAAAAAAAGTTTTCTAGGAAACAAACTCGAATTAGATATTTCTATAATTAATTGGGGGGCCTATAAATAACAAAATAAATTCCCATAACCATCTTCCCACTATTGCTCGAGACCGATCCAGAGAGATAAAAAAGAGAAGAAAATTTTTAGGGTAAAGGATTTTCTATTCTTTGTTTATATCTAGTTTTTATTTAATTCTTTAATCTAAGCCATGATGATTAGGTTTAATCATGAAAATAAATTAAGGTTTATAAATTAGGGTCTTAATTTTTTTAGATTTTATAGTTTAATGATGATTGTTGGATCATTGGTTCAATGGTTTCGGTGAATTTAATCACGCGTTAAGTGGTATAGAATCGTCACCGAATTATTCATTTAATTCACTGGCAGAAAATTAGGCAGTTTTGTAACGGTCCCATAACTCAATCATAAATTCTCATGAAAATAGAATAATGGACAACATACTGGAGATAACCTTAGAGAGTCTACTTTCCATAAAAGATGGTCCTCGTGAGTTTTATAATGGTCGGGATGTAGGGTCAAAAGTCTTTACAAAATCGTTGGAAGAATTGTGACAAATTTCCGTTTGGTTTGCAATTTTCTAAAAATACTTGGACATCTTGTTAGGCTCTAACTCACGTGAAAGTTAGGTTTAATATATGTGTGTGTCCCCTGAATTTCTTCTAAGGAGGTAAGGAAGTTTAATGGGTTATCTAACGTCATACTTTAGGGGGTCAGATTCGGGCCAATTTCTGACACTTTGGATTATTGAATTTCTAAAGGAAATTTAAAAAGGTAATGACTTAGGAGAGATAGAAAGTTCATAAACATTATGTAGCATGGGATTTTTGGTTTGAATTGTGGAATGTTTAGTGGTACGTTAGGACGCGAAATGAGTATAAAATTCTGTTACTAATCCATAAAATTTAAAGGTATATGGGGGAAGTGGTAAATGGTGGATATAAGAGTTGGAAAAGGTTTTAAAACAAGTATAGAACTAGGGTAGATAGCTTAATATACATCATAGTTGAGGTTACATCAATTGGTTGAAGGCCTAATTGATGTAGCTTATTGTGTGCTTAATTGTTAGATTATCCTAAAGTTTGTGATGCTTTGTTGTTTCTTTGTGGAAGTCTAGCATCAGGTGAGTTCAAGTCCCTCTTTTAATGTTTTAGAGTTGGGATGGAATGATCTAAGTGTTTTGAATTATTGAATTGCTGTGATTATTGTGTTTTGGATTGCGTGTGGACATTATGGACTGCATAGGCTTGTTGTTGCAATGATAGGTGTTGTGTTGAAGGATCATTATAGTGGGGCTATTATCTCACAGATTGTTAATTTAAGGTTGATCAACTCATGAATTGTATGGGTTTCAGGCTAAATATAAGCTTCAGCTGGTCGAACTTTTAGGTGCGTAAGTGACTATTGGATCGGAAGGTACGCCTACCTAGTATAATGTATGGTTGGTTGATATGGTGATTTGGTTGCATGTTAGCATAAGTTTCATATGTTTGCTTAATTGTCCTGATTGTGTTGATAATCCAGTAATTGGTTTGAAAGGTTTATAATGTAAGTCTTAAACCTATGACTCTCACCAACCGTTGTGTTGACGTTTTTAAGCATCATTTTCAGGTGAGCTTAATGGTGCTAAGATAGAGCAAAGTGGCTAGAAGAGACCGTAGGATGCTTGGAGTTAATTATGCTTTCGTTTGAAATAAGATGCGTTTTGCATGAATTGTTTATGATTATGTTTTTTGCCATGCATTTATTGACGAGACCTCTTTCTCATTAATAAAGACACCATTAGGTTTTGGGTATTGTTATGACACTTTGTGTCTTTGCTTTACTTTAGTTTTCATTTTAGTATTCTCTATATAGACACCTTGTGTTTTGATGATATCCATTATTGTTTACGCCTCGCGTTTCCGCCTTGGCGGGGTGTGACATTAGAAAAACCATTCATATACGACGTGGTACCACATCGTTCTAGAGCGAAAGCCAGTTGTACATATGAGTAAAATAGAAAAGGATAGTGGAACAGAAATATTCTATCATGGAAGAAGAGTCGAGTGAGGATGTTCCACTCGAAGAAACTTGAAAACAGAGATACGAGTTCGGCTAAAGACAATGTGTTTGGTTTGAGAATGTTGTCCGGGTTACATGATATGGATATGGCACTTTTCGAGTCACAGTATATCGGGACTTTATCGAAGAAGTAACCATAATCGACCAATTTTGTTCTCATCCAATGGACTTAGGCACAACATCCAGATAGTGACATATATTTTGCTTCCACAGCAGACATCGCGGTGCAGTTTTGTTTCTTAAAACATAGGTCGAGCAATGGTAAAAGAATCACCAAGCTGTTATTCAAGACCTTGAAACCAAAGTTGTTCGACTTTACGACCAAGGTTCTTACCGACCACCTGGTACACTTCCAAGCAACACTCAACCCAATCTAAAACAACCTTTTGGATCGAATGATAAGCCTTATCGTCTACCACCCTGCTAAAATGAGCATGTGAATGATTAATCACCACGTAGTGGGTAAAACCAATGATCCACCACCAAATTCCAATGACAATGACACCTTATCTATGATGACAATGATGATGAAGAGGAAACCAATAAAGATTGCTCGACCCCTTCCACCCCTAAACAAACCTGACCAAGACCTATGAAAGCGTATAAACCAAGAATTTCATATCCTCAACGCCTTAGAAAAGAAAAGATGGAGGAAAAATGTGGCAAATTCATAAACATGATTAAAGAAGTTAGGATCAACGTATCCCTCATTGATGTTCTAGTTGGTATGCCTAATTATAAGAAATTTCTGAAAGAACTTGTGAGCAATATGAACAAGCTAGAAGAAATATCCGCTTCTTTTCTTAATGAAGAATGCTCTGCCATCGTTCAAAACAAAATCACACCAAAACTCGGTGATCCTATAATCTTTCTTATTCCATGTACTCTTAGGAATTGAATTACATGTGATGCCTTGGCTGAACCTGTGCAGTGATCAACCGTATGCCAAAAAAAAAAAATTAAAACTTCTGTATCAAAACTCTACGTAGACACCTGATGCGGTTGTCGTAAGGGACTTCTACAAGAAGTTTTACAACTCCTTAGGCAGAGTACCTAACCGTTGTAGTAGTAGTATAGGCAAGACTCGGGGGTTGTTATTGTTCTCTAGGGGAATAGGTTAGGAAGCTTGATCACAGTCTAACAGAATCTAAGGTTGAGAGAAGATTCTTTTTGTATTTTTATGTTTATAGGAAAGCAGTAAATCATATAGTGAGAGGTTTGTTTGGTTTTAGCTATTAAACTAAATAATAAACTAAGCTACTGGTGATAACAATATAATAAAAGATTGTGTTCATTTAATCATGTATTACTCCCTAGATTACTTCTCTTAGTGTTGTTGCTTTGTCACACTTGTGATGATCTATATAACTATTTCCTAAGTCATAAACGAATTACACGAACCCGCCGTCTATTTAATATTCCGTTGAGGCAAAACACAAAGTAAGGTAGAATGAAGACTATTACCCAGCACCCAAGAGTATATTAAATGCATGTGAAAATATATTAAGAGTGGATAACCATATTAAGGGGCAAAGTAGTATGAAGACTGTTATCCGATGGTATCCTTTCTACACAATCATGTTTTCCTAGACATATCAACAGCGATACAGACAAAAGCTGGTTTTCTAAGACCTAACATGCATATTCATCACAAGAAACAACATCACTAAGATCTACATTCTAGGTTTCATACAATCATAAATGAACATAATAGAAGGTTTAGCCAAGCATGTTAAAGATAAAGCAAGAATAGATAAACATCACACAACAAGAGATATTGAATGATTAAGATAGTCTTACTTGATTAAAACATGAATTGAAGGAAGTACAATAGGGTTTTGAGGCCCTAAAATCATCCCTAACAGCTGCTAAATGAACTAGGGTTCGTCCCTTTCTTTTACTCTAAAGTTACACACTTAAAACCCTAAAAACGGATTTGTATATATAGTATAAATCGCTACGACGGCGTCGCGTTTTAATCATGACGCCGTCGTGAGTAGAATATTCTAGATATGTGTGCGAGTCGTGCTTTGCTGAAGACCAAATATGAAGGTGTGACGCCGCACTAAGTGGTTGACGGCGGCCTGTAGAGATAGTGACGCCGGCCTCCAGCCGCTATGAGCACAAATCTTCAAGAGTCTTGGTGTTGGTCCGTAGTCTTGTCCGTTTCTTCTCCAAATGAGCCCAAGTCACGTGTATTTCTTCCAAATGCCTTCCAAATGCTAAATACCTGAAAAGGAACGATTAAGTACCTATTTTGGGCATAAAATGCATGATTTAGGGTGGGTATAAACGACCCAAGACACAGTGTATAAATACACTCATCAATACCCCACACTTGGGAATTTGCTAGTCCTCAAGGAAATGGGCCTATTTCGCCAAGATAATAGCAAATATGAGAGTCATTTATACCTACTCTTATAAAAGTATTTTTACAACCCAACCTTCAAGACTCGTAATTAAAAGCCCGGAACAGCATACACTAGCCACCTCCCCTACTTTTTTTTTAATTTTGTTTATATTATTGTTGTTTTTTGGGATTCTATCTTTCTCATCGGGTGTATAATAAAATTATAACAATAAATAGGGAAACAGAAAATCAACACTCATTACAAATAATAGGCATTTGTTGAAGCGTAGATTAATTAATGTGGTTCCGGGTATGCTTAAACGAAATTTTATCGCGAAACGTACATAATTTACGTAACCAATAAAATAAAATGAACTCTGTTAATAATTATCCTCAAAATAATTACTTAACACTTGCTTGATGTAAACATTTAATTGTTTGACACCCGTTTACATTGAATGATCGTTTTTAGCTTACGCGATTTAACTTAACGATTACGATTAAAAGCAAACGCGTACAATACTAAAAATACTTAGTGGATTTATTGACGAAACGTACATAATTTTCAAAAATGATAGATTTTTAAGCGTGAAATGATAGAAATTTTATCGCGAAACGTACATAATTTTCAAAAATGATAGATTTTTAACTTTGATTCAAGTTTTTCAAGCGTAAAACTCATTTTAATGTGATTATAATCTAAAATGTGTAAAAAAAAATCGAATCAATGTTAAAATATCTCTCGATTTTGCGATATAAGTACAATACTGAATCTTCTATACAAATTTAAGGAATCATTACCATAACTCAATTTTAGCAATAATTTGTGAATCAAATGTATGATTTATAGCTTTGATTCACTATTAAATAATGTTTACTTGTGAATCAAATCAAAAAATATGAATCAATTTGCTCAAACGTAGATTTCTCAATCTTCTCAACGGAACCGGAGCCTATACACACACACACACACACACACACACACACACATATATATATATATATATATATGCAAGAATGATTTTCAAAAATTAATATGGACTAAAAGCACTTGATCAAAATGCTTATTTTGATATGTACACTTTTCTAGATCGTGTTGCGATATATATGTAAACTTGTTATTTCTTGCAACGTTCTATAACGCATGGGTTTTTTTGGGTAAAGGGTTACCCCGGTAAAGTATATTAAATCCGAAAAAAGTTAAGTACAAATGGAATGTGGCTGAAGTACCACATTAATCTCAAGCTAAACAACTTGATAAACACATAAAACTAGAGCTTATTACATGCCATAAACTCTTACAACTCTAGAAACAACTAATTGCAACTAGAACACATAACACAACTAAACAAGCTAACTAGCAGCAGCCATGGAAAGATGTAAAACTTCCACACTAGCTTTTGTCGTTTTGAAAATTATAGTTAGCGATTCATCAAACACATTTTCAACATCTTCTTTTCATTTCTGTTTCTTTTCATTTAAGGCAGAAAAAGAATTAGACATGGAGAGATTATTTTTCTTAGATGAATTACCAGTCGTCTTCAACATAGGTGTCGATTGAGATGTATAACCCACATAAGTAGTTCCCTTCTTTGGTGCACTTGTAGTCGCTTTAGGCTCATATATAACATTATGTTTAACCAAAGGACCAGTATACTGACCGCCATTAGTAGACTTGGACTTACCTTTCCTTTCTTCTTTTAACACCGTTTGGAAACCATCTTAGTCTTCTCAACATTAGGTGGTAACAACATTAGAGTAGCAACAATTGCGAGGATCTCACACCCCTTTTTTTTGGGCAAAATAGTCATGATCATGACCAAAAATCTTTATTGTCTCAATCTGGGCGGCCTCAAATTCATACTCAAATTGTATGGTTTTCTTGGTAAAATCATCCTCAGAAAGAGATGGAATACCAATAGTAACAACATCTACGAGATCAGCCTCTGAATTTCCTTCAATTAAGCACGAGCAAAAACTAACTTACACATACACCCACGATTCATGCACATGGAGCTTGTGTATGAATCAAGCATAACAAGTTTGCCAATAAACGTAGCAATTAGGCTAATACCATCCTCTTCAAAAACTTGAATAGGAACATCATGCAATTTAACCCATACCGGAATACAAGTTAATTCTTCCTTGAGCAATCTAGTATCCATCGACATTTCTAGAGAATTGGATCGGAGATGTACGAATCTAACCAAAGGACCACCAATCTCGAATAGCCTCTAAACCAGCCCTGGGAATCAAATTTATAAGAAAAAAGAAGCCTTTGGAATTCATCATAATCCTTTTCAGCCTATGTTTCGCCCCAGTTGTTCCTAGATAAATATTCAAACAACGGAAACAGACATTCTCCTTTCAATTAAAGTAGCCATTATAGAGTGTGCGTTTAAAGCGGAGTATAACCTTTTCCAACATCTTTACGAGGAATAGTGATGTTAACACCATCAAAATACGGGGATCAGCCACCAAGGTACGAAAGTTGTGTGTCGAAGTGTGATGATTTGGTTTGATCCTTATGCACTTCCACCGCAACTCTCCAGCATAGGATGTTGACTTATTGATATACAGACTAAACGATAGGGTAACTAGGTACTGTGGATTCATAAAATTATGATTAATAGAATCATCAGAATACGAAACCTTACAAGGGTAACTTAAGCATATTACGTTCAACCTTATTTGTATTACCATATAGAACCTTAGCTTTCCAAAGAAGGTTTCTAAAGATCTTCATTAGTCAATCAGATAATAACTCATAATGTCTTACCTGCATCAATATCATTAATTAACTTTGCAAGTCACCACAATAGTTAATTGGTACTACAAAAGTGGCTCAGCTAACATCTATACTTTATCATTTTTTCATGGGCACGTTAATAATAGAAGACGGAGAAACCAAAGGAGAAGATGTACTCACCTTTGGACTACTTCTAAGCTGCATACCAACCCTAGCAACACCATCTCCAAACATAGTACCCTTATCGCTTGTATTCGACATTCTTGACTGCAACAAGCAAAACAAAACCTAAAAACCCATTAAACAAAGAAAAACTAAAAGATCAACACAGCAGCTATGAGATCCACGTCTTTCTTATCTCAAAAAACCTTTGAAGGACAGGCAATATTAATTTACATGAACGGGGGGGACTATCTGACTTCCATTAAGAAAGTCGATAAGAATTAATAAAGATCCTGAAGAACGAAAAAAACACAAACCCTAAATGAGTGATCGCACCATAAATCATTAGGAGAAACATCAATCAAATAAGAAACTTGTTAAATCATTATAATCATAAAATTAACAGATTAAACAAGAGTATTATATGATATTCGGATCAAGAAAGAAGAAGATTATGCGATCAGAATTGATGGAATAGAGGGAGCTATTTTTTCGCCTATAAAAGAGACCTTGTTTAGGGTTTTTTGTTTTCTAGAACTAATTATAACACATGGGTTTAGTGGTTCCCGAAAGGGATCCCGTGACGGAACAAAGCAAGATTAAACATTTTACGTTAACGATTTAACAATATTTATGGTAAGTCGTAATTATTACTAAAGATGGAATAAATCCTTGTTGGTATCTATCTAGGATTTGATTATTTCATATGGGATTTAACCTTAGCCGTAGTAATTAAATTACTTATACTTGAAAATACTGTAAATTAAATGTGTTAATCCTAATTTTATAGATTACTTGTGGATTATAAAATATAAGGAATGTTTTAATACATAGAAATTAAAAAAAATATGGAAATGTTTTAAAAATGTTACAAGGATGTATGCATGCTTCCTTGTATACAATTTTGGTACGCATGTTTTTATCAAAATACTTATACCCTTAAAATTAAATCATTTGTCATCCAAGTATGACATCACTTGAGTTTGTTTTTTTACTCTGAGACAGACTTAGGTAAATTGCAAAACAAGGTAATACAATAATCGTATTGTCAGACCTGAGACTATATAATTACTGATTTTCTATTGGACGACTTATATCGAGTATGGTTGGTCAGACCTTCGACCCAAAGCATACGATGGGGTGAAACATGCTCACTTGACATTATAATTCTGGATTATGATGCATTGGGCCCCATAAAACTAAAAGTTGCACATGTAGGCATCTATCACACGCTAATTACCTTTTGAGTTTACCATTTCTAGTGGATCAACTGCATTAATGGTAAAACGTCAAGTTAGATCTTAGACCCTTGTAAACTCAATTATTTATTTAAATAAACGTGTGTAGTTAATTTTTAAGGGATGAATTATCGAAAAATACTAATATTGAACTTTACATGTTCTTTAATGTATTAATGCAACGTATACCGTAAACAAAGGGTTTATTCTTTACTTGTAAAAAATAAACTGTGTCTATTTTCCTTGGGAAAATAAGATTGTTTCCTATATTTTTTTTACATACGAAAAAGCTATAATAGGAATGAAAGATGGAAATATCACCGAAAAACTGGAAAAGGCAATAACTAGAGAGCTCGTGTCTATAGTTGTTTCCTTAACCTTGTAAGAGGCGCTACACACCCTTGTGGTAAAGTGAGTGAATAAAGGAGGAATTGCATGTTAATTTTTTAAGTTAAATAAATAGCTTAGATGGCTAGAACTTGAACACACTTCCTTGGATATCTAAGTACTTGCTTACTAGTCCATGCGACTCACATTAGCAATAATGTGTAGATATTCAACAAATGGAAAGATAAATTGTAAAATACTTTCACTAGTGAAGGAACACTCACAATGTTTTCAGATCTAGTAGGAGCAACACATTTTATAAATGAAAATGACAAACTTGCAATGTTGTCAAATTCAGTGGGAGTTATGAGTTGTTTACCTAATAGGCATCTTACTTTATCTTTGGCTTGACTTGAAATAATTAATTACTTTTCTAAGTGTGAAACATCTTCATTTAGTAATGAATCACCATGTATTATCTTATGATAACTTGTTGCCTTTGAGATGTCGCTTCCATTTTATGTTATATGCAAGATAGTTATGCACGATTCCTTATTAATGGATGGAGTTTTATAGCTGTGTTACATGCCATATTGTCGATACAAACAAACTAACTAGTAGGGTGTTGTTTTATGTAAAGAAGTTATACCCAACACAAGTGGGAGAAATCTTATTGTGTGAAAAGAAAAACTTAAAACAATATGACTAATGGTTTTTCTTGACTGCAAAGTAAGAAAACTAATATTCTTCTAAGACTCCTACACATTTAATGTATGTAGCCCTATTAAGAAAACATGTCAAGATAAAAAGGTAAGCTACATGATTATGTTTTCTTAGAAATCATAAACATCAGGTTTGAAATTAACTTGAAATTACTATAGAGGCCATGTGTCGGCACTCATATTTACTTTTGTTTAATAATTGTTATGTCTTCTTGTTAAGACATGTACATTAAGTCCTTTACTTGTGAAAAGACTTATAATATAAAGTAAAAAGGTTAACTTGTTATGTCTTCGTGTTAAGACATGTACATGAAGTCATTGACTTGGTCAAAGACTTATAACGATTAGTAATGTATTGGATGTTTATGTCTACTTGTTAGTACATACACATTAAGTCGTTGACTTGATCAAAGACTTGCAAAAAGCATGCAATGAGCTTAGTAATACTATTGATACCATTACGTTTTAACTTAAGTTGGTAAATAGGAAAAACCATAAATTATAAGTTCATCTAATGAATTGTGAGATGTCACTCACTATTTCAATCTTATTGGAATACCACAATTTTATGGTATGTCCAAAAAGGGTAATCAAAGTATATTGATATTGTTTTGATTCATGATGACCTTAACTTATTTAACCCCTAAAGAAATCTAGGTTAGATAGTTGAGTATGTCGTGGATATACCCAATAAGACACAACCTAGAAGGTCAGTTAAGACATTATACTAGTGATAAAATGAGGTGAATCTCATTGTGTCTTGATTGAAGTTCTAAAGTTGTTAAATTCTCTTGGAGATTATTATTAACAAAAATCCTAGAACTATTAAGTGTATTTTGTTGGATACCCAAAGGAAACAATGGGATACCATTTCTATAACCCATACGAGAACAAAGTTTATGTTGCTTGTTATGCTGAGTTATTTGAAAGTAGTATCAAATTTACAAAATCTCACTTTGCTAAAAGCGAGTGGGAGTAATGTAGGTCTTGAATTACTTCAAGAAGAAGATACACAAACCTTCTGAACGCACTAGCAAATGTCATACTGAGACTAAACATGTAAATGTTGAACCTTAGAATGATGTTACTCATATTCATAGATCCACAAGGATTCCTTGTGATATGTTTTTATATCAAGCTGAGCATTATGAGTTAGAGGATCATTATGAACCTGCTAACTATAGGAGATGCATTATTAGATTTCAGATTTAATGGATGACTCAAAGAATATGAATGAAAAGATGCTGTCAAAAAGGAGATAATCATATTCTTGGAATTTGATTGATCTTTAACCTATCAGTTAGACGAAGAGGTTTAAAATGAGTTTCCTTTCAAGAGAAGACTCATGAGGGACAATATTGTATACATATTTATTGCACGTTAAATGAGATAAGTGTTTAATCATACTTAAGAAATCGACTATTATTAAAACTTCTTCATTTACGAACTCTAAATATATGTATAAAGATGATTAAATTGTCATACTTGTTTTCTTGGAAAGAAATATGACAAATTGGATTTCAAGAACTCTTTATTAAATGATTACCTTGCAAAAACGATATGTAATCAAATGAGGTTTTTATGAATCCAATATAATCTTTGCAAGTATATAAATATATGCAACAATCCAAGTGTGGAATAAAAGCATGCATCAAATGAGCATAATCTTAAGTTTAATTGTTAAATCAATCACTTGTTGGATTTGATTTTTGATTATAAATAAGATAGCTCATGAGTACATCTAAAAGCTAGTGGGAGTATTTTGTTTAAATCTTCTAAAATCAAATATGTTGTTGAACATATTAGAAACAATTTTTCATCTAAGTAAGGTTTTATCCATTAGATTAAAATAGAGTTTCTTGTAAGAATTTTAGGAAATGAAACATGCAACCTTGGTACAATATGTTTGATACATTAAACATATGTGGTGAATTAAGTCTGAATGCAATATGAAATATCATTGAGTGAAACTCAAATGATCTATCTCACTTGATGAGATTGAACACGATAATGGAAACCTTAATACCGACTAAAAGATTCATTATGTACATAATTTTATATATGGGATTAGTTGTGTCATTTGCATGAATGTAAGAGGATTTGACAACATTGGAATCTAATTGAAAGATATTAGAAAGAACATTTTGATTAATGGTGTTTGGATTAGGAATTCATTCCTAGAATTAACAATGAAGATACTATAGATATACATTGTGATAATCATAGTAAAATCATTATTGTCAATAAACCTTGGGTTTGAGTGATATCCAAACATTATCGCAGAAGTGTTCAGAGTTTACGGGATTTTAGCATAGTGTTGTTTGTATACACTAGTGCTTGTTTTAATTGAGATGATACTCAATCTTAGTCCTGGAAAGTTTTTCATCATGAATGATAACATTGCTGATTACACATGCTTAGCTTGAAAGAATAGTTGCATAATACATTAAAAGAATAAGAATGCTTTACGAGATGACTGTCTCTGTTAGGATGTTTTGCGTATGTCATACGTCTTATGGAATGTAATGTGACTAGACTCATATAAGTAATACTTATAAGTGAGTGCACACTTACAAAATAACAATCATCATATTAATCAAAGAACTTCACGAAACGTGAATTTTTGAAATAAGTATTCTCAAAGTTCCATAAGATTATAACCAGTTGATTTGTTTATGGAACCTATGCCTTATCACAAATTGCGATTGTTGTGAATAAGACATTAGTATTCAACTAGGATCATCATACATTGATTTTATTTAGTATTTGGATAATGGAACTATAAGCAGTTGTATTAAATAATGAATTGACATATGTGGTATGATCGTTTTCATTTATACTATAGTGTTCTATATTTGCGTATTTATATCCTTGAATAAATTTATTTATTCTAAACTATGTCCATTGTCAGTTAACAGTATGGGAATATTGTTAAGATAAGACAAATACGAGTGTTTGGTTATATTATGTTGAATATGTAAAGATGATTCTGCCAACTTCACAAGTTATTCAATGAGTTTGAATATTGGATACCCCACCTAGTGTTAACCACTTTATGGATCGGCGTCATTGAGTGAGTTGAACACATGGTGAAAGTTTGTTTATCCTCAGACTTAAGATGCAAGCAGGTTTTGCGTGTATGGATGACATTTCTTGATTCTAGTAAACCGCTATGCTGAATAAGGTAGTAATAAAGGCTACTTTCAGTAATGTTTAGAAGTACATGACTGACACTTGTAGTCAAAATAGAATTTTTTTTTCCTCCACATGTTTGGGAGTTAGATATTTATTGGGGCCCTCGTTGGGTTGATCAAATGTTTGTATGGCCATACCCAAAGTGTAGTTGAGATGATTCTTTTTACATTTGGTAATGTTGATCAATACAAAAATGAGAAACATAATCGTTAAACTGTGGAATGACTTTTTGATCCATATCCATATTTAACATTGTATCTAAAACAAAAGGATAGGATTAACTTAAACTATTGATGGCTGAGATGTTTACTGAAACTATACTCAGGTATTTCTGAGAGCATTGATGATGTTGTTAGACTATTCGTCAATGTTAGTATGTTATATTTTATGACACTGACTTTCGCAAGTGGGAGCTGTTGGGATGTGCTCATGTCATACGGATATTTATACGGCTAGGAACACGTGAGCCTACGAAGTCACACACATATACACTTAGATATCAATCTATTAGTATATATAATTATATAGATGTATATTTATTATATATATTAATATATGATTTGACGGTAGAATACTAACTGTCGTTAATTAGTCCGTTTACGAATAATTAACTATAAGGCTTTTTAATTAATGTGTAATTAAAAGTATTTATACATAAATATTAAAAAGTTAAAAAAGTCAACACCAAGGGGTATTTGGATGGGGGGACGACCGACCTAAGACTAAGGGGTGATGGGTTGGGTTTTTGAGTTAGCTTTTTCCCTAAGCTAGGTATTTTTGGTAAACTCTAATTCACCTAGTATAAATAGAGGATCACCTAGCTCATAATTTTCATCCCTTCTCCTCTTCTCTTTCTTGTAGTCGATGAAACAAACACCCTTATTGGAAATGGAGTTTGAGCTTGACTACTTTTAGTATTCTTTGTTCATTGGTTCGTGGAACTAACATTCGGGTGGTATTGGTTAACGTGTAGTGTGGATACACGTAGAGGTTGCTTACTTTAGCAACTCGAAGGGTTTCGGTTTTGCACGGTTTAACACACGTTCGTATTTTCAAGAAGCTCTCGGTTTCTTTGCAAGCTTGATTGCTAGAGGTACAATTTTCTTTTATGGTTTTTATGTTAATTATAGTTGTTATATGAGTTTAATTCTGCTGCGTAGCTCGTAGAATATTAGGTGTAATATTAGGTTATTAGATAACCATTTCCAACATATTCATCCTACCTTTCACTACAACATTTGAGTCCACCGGAAAGGAATAAATGACGCTTTCAGAGAGGACTTGTCCTCGCCGTATAATTTTGGCGAGGACATGTTCTCTTCTTTTAGTCCTCACTGAACACCGGTCGGTAATCACTTTCACGACGAGTTTTGTCGGCGCCCAAGCGAAACCTATGCATTTTCCATTCAAAGTTGATCAAATGTTTGACCAGACATTTGGCGGGGACAAGTCCTCGCCAACCAATTCACTAATTAATATTTTTTACCTAATTAATTAAACTAATATTTAAGTCATTTATAAGAGTTAAATTAGCTGGGCCCACCAGATTATTGGCGAGGACAAGTCCTAGATAATAGTCTGGTCAACAAAGTTGATGATAACGCTCAAATTATACATGTTTCTATACGCGTTATCAATGATTTTATATATATAAATTGGTTAAATATAAGAACTTTTGGTATAGAATAGAATATATTTGTCATTGTAGTTTCTAAGTACGTGTCGTGGAAGAAAACGGAAGAAAACACGAAGATTTGAAGCTTAAACGAAGAAGTAAACTCAAGTTAAAGATCTCCCGACACATGTTCACTGTATTGGTCATAACTCGGTCATACGAACTCCGTTTTAGTTGGTTCAAGCGGCCACGCGAGCAGAATTCAATTATCTACAACCAAATAAAAGGCTAACTACTGAAAATGAACATAAGTAAGCCGCACTTGCAAAAAGTGCGGCGCACTTTTCACCAGAACTGAAAAATCCTTTAACACCCAAAGTGCGGCGGTTTTACCTAAAATGCAGTGCACTTTTGAGTTGGGTGATCATGGAACTATTAGTTTTGAGTTGGTGGTTGTTGTAGTCAAGATATTGGTATTGTTACTTTGTTCTCATATGTGAAACATGAATAATATTTGGATGATTTTGCTATGACTTATGAATATACATGTTTATGAATTCAATGTTATCTTGCTTGGATAATTGTTTATCTTTTGGTATATCATTACAATTGAAATAGGCCGAAAGGGTTAATTGTCTTGATGTATTTTGAACCGTTTGTCTATAGCGTGTCAATATCATACTTGTGAGAATTGTGTGGTAAATTGATAAACAACCCAAGTAGAATTATGTTTAAGACTCTTCCTTATGTTTACCGACCGGGTTGGGAGGAATTCATATTTATGCATATTTGATATAAACCATTCTTAATGCACTCGTGATGATATAATATATAGGCCAAAAGGATTCTATGTTATCATTGGTAGATATGCTTGTTATTATGATTACCTGTCATATATGACTTGTATGATTTCGTTTATATAAAGTCTTGCTCTATTTCTATCTATTATGTTATGTGAATCATGTCTTGTTCCTTGCTTGCTCTATACACACGTTTGGCTATTTGATCCGTGACAATCAATTAGCTTTGTTACTTGATAAACAATCTGTGAATTGCTACAAATCCCGTGGAACGACCTAGACTTACCTAAAAGCTAAACTATACACGAACGGGTATACTTCCTGAGTGTTGTGTTTTTAGTCAAAATCGGTATTTCTAGTTAGTATAAATTTAAAGCTTGTGAAAACACACATCAAGTTTTTGGCGTCGCTGCCGGGGATTTGTTTAGTTATTTGCAGATAGTTTGCTAGTCTTGTGCATGCTTCGTGTGTTTAAATCTCTTTAAATCTTTAAAATATGTCTGTTGTTGCAGAAAGTTCGGCGCACAATTAACCTTGTGCGCCGCACTTCCCCTGTTCTTGTTTATTTTTTATATGTGTGAAAACACATATCCGTTTTATATCAAAAATGGCCTTAAAAAGACAAAATTATGCTTTAAATGCTTGAATATTGCTTGTTTTGTCTCTGTGATTGTGTAGGTACGAATATTGCAAAAATCTCAAAAACGGTCAAAACTGGACAAACACGGACACGGGAATAGTAAAGATTGCAAGAGCTGGGAGAATGCTATCAAGGTCAGCAAAAGTCAAACCTTGGTCAACTAAAGTCAACCATAAAAAGACAATCTTTCTATTATAAGAGTTAACACCCGTTAACCCTTATAACAAATACCAAAACAAACCATGGCCCATTTCCTGTTATCGAATACACCTGACCCAAAACCTTTATAAGCCCAAGGTCAAACAAGTTATAACCCGGGTCAAAGAAAGTCAAACGCACCCTTTATAAAAGAAAAGGCGCGGGAAATGCTGTTATTACTATTCACCGTCTTCAACCTTTTACCCCGAGTCAAAATCAAAGGGCAATTGCAAATTGACTACATGGCTACGCAATTCAAGTAATAAAGACTGACATGGCAGAGTTATACATCATCAAACGCTCTTATTGGTCAATACCCAAAAGGGAATGACACGCGTACAATGAAGGAAACATATCAAGGGCTAGCTTTTTACACTAAATCATGCCTAAAAGAAGCACAAAAGCCTCTGACACACGGATTGCCACGTTGGCAATCCGTCTGATCAAAATCTAATCCAACGATGGAGAGAGTGCATCAAATGATTGAAGGAATGAAAGGACAGGATTTATGGGAGCATCTACCAACCTCCAAGGCCTAGAAGCATCTTCTGATGGCTAAAAATAGCCCCTCACATTCACTCACACGATATCTAGTCTTTTTACCTTTTTAACTTTAGCTTATGTAATTTTTATAAATTAGCTTATGTAGTTTTAATTCAGTTTTTAAAACTTTATTGTAATCTCAGTTTCAACATATTATAATCAGTTTACTAGTTAATGAAATCATAAGTTTTATTTTAATAATCTAACATAAGCTTTTTACTCTCAAATGTTGTTGCTACTGTTACATAAGCTCATACAAGCTCTCTGAGTCTATAAGCTCAGATTGAGCTCATATAAGTCATCTAATCTACTTAAACTCCTAAAATTAGTCTAAAACCTTTGCTAAATGGGATTAAGCTTTTTGGAAGATGAGCTTACCAAGGAAGAGCTCATAAGGACTTTTACTGACTTATTCTTAATAAGTCAGAGCTTGTAGACATCTATATTGAGCCCTTTATTGCCTTTGTTTAGCTAAGGCCTTTGTAAGTTTTCTTTATCCTTTCTATCTTTAAATTCCTAGTCTATTTTGCTTATTCTACTTACCTGCTAGCTTATTTGTGCTTAATCTTGTCTCATTGTGCTTATTAATCGTGTTTGATCATCTGTTTTCAGCATATGTAGTTTAGTATTTCTGGCTTAATCTTGTCTTATAAATCATTAAAAATCCAAAAAAATTAGCATAAGTAGTAGATTAGTATTTCTGGCTTAATCTTGTCTTATAAATCATTAAAAATCCAAAAAAATTAGCATAAGTAGTAGATTAGTATTTCTGGCTTAATTGCTTGTTAGTATAAGCCAATTAGGTCTTTTATATGTTGTTTATTATCTGTTCTTTGAAAATGGTTCACTAGATTTTAAATTTTCAAGTGTAAATAGATTCTAAGATTTTTAAAGGAGTGTTTGGATTTACTCAGTTTGACCTCAAAAAGTCAAAGGAAATTGATGTAAA